>JASDQU010371569.1:4147-41665 GCA_032191745.1 Picea mariana
TACTTTAGATATTGTTGATGGTACATGATGCCTAGGTGATGACTTCCCTATCACTCTAGGCCCTATTTTACATGAGGATTACACGTTGGTATGATTGACAACACACTTATGGAGAGCGCTTGGTGCATGTACCCCTTTTCATATGGTTATAGGCATTTCATTGGCTTATTTGATGTGGTTTGGGCTTCCTAGTGAGAAACCTATCCTATTTGTGGGGTTTCAACACATATATCACTTTATTATGATGTGGATTATTTCCCTCGGTGGAGTGCTCCTCTTGTGCACACATGTTGAGGTGATTGTATCCCTTTCAATGACTAGTTTGACCTACCTTTGACTTGATTGGAGACTTATTGCTTGAGTGCATTGGATTATTTGGCTTGATTTTACACTTGGATTGGGTTATTATGATGCAAAGTATGGTTTTAGATGGAGCGCTTACCCTCATTGGTACATATGTTGAGGCATCCATGGATATATTATTATTTTATTGCTTGAGATGATAGGGTTGTCCCCTCCTTCATGAAGTTAGTTGGGCATTGAATGACTATGCACATGGATCAATGTTATTACTTTGTGGGTTGACTCCTTCCTTGGAGATAACCATTTGCATGTTTGATAAGGGTTGTTACACATTAGAGATCATGCTATGGAGGTTGTTATGGAGGATTCCTTTTCTTGGTTGCTATCTTTGACACATGGTCAAACCTTTATGAGCCTCCACTTCACTCCTTAGTGGGTCGGTCCTTAGATCATGGCTTGATTGCACATACTTTAAGGACATGGCCACTTGCAGGACTTGTTGCACATATATTGTGGAGGGTTGTTGGAGTACCTTGACATGGTCAACTACATTTTGATGTATCCTTTATTGCACACCTCACACATGATTGATGGGACGTCCTCTTTATTGAGGCCACATGTGCTACCTTGGAGGATATCTAGGAGGTTTCAAATCCTATATGGTGAAGGCGTCCACTTTTAGAGGTTTTTACTTGGTTAACCACTTGATAAAGGAGGCATCCACCTTAAGAGAATGAATATGGCATAACCAATTCATTATTTTATTATTATTTGATTTGTTAGATGTGTTGGTAATGAGTTAGCATTGTTGTATTATTTTCCTTAGAGAAAATCATGGATATAGATAACTCCAAGATTATTTTATTATTTTTTGTTGGAGAGAATCATGGATCTAGGGAAAAAAATCATTTTTTATTGTAAGGAGATGGAGCTACAAACCTATAAAAGGTCTAGTTCTCTTCATTTGTGACTTATGATTGGATATTTAAAAATCCATGCAACAAACCTTAAGTTTAAAACACTCTTTCCAATGAAAAAAATCACCATTAGGAGGAAAATTCCCAGTTGTATCTTTAGTGAAATAGAAAGATGAAAAAGGAAAAGGCCGGAAACTCTCATCACAAAAATCCTTCTCTAGGAAAATCATGGCCTCCTCTTCATCAAAGTTAGAGCATAAAGGTGTATGAAAATATTATTTGTAGAATAAATCCAAGTGCTCAAAAGAATATGTGCCCCACCTTCCAGGACATGATCATAAATCATCATGAGAATGTTGCAATAAGTCATCCCTAGGTGGTTGGAATAAATCTATAATCATGTCATCTTCATGTTGCAAGACATATGAATCAGTAGAAATTGCATATGGTTGTTCTGAAGACAACAATTCCACACTTTTTTATTTGAAGACGACCTTCAATGTCATAAATGTGATCTCCATTAAGACCAGAACAAATCACATCCCATTCGCATCTCCCAACACGTATAAAATAATCAATATTGTCAATCACACCATCATCTTTATTATAGCATGAAGGGTCTAATGCATCCAAGGGTTCCTCTAACACTTTGTCACTTCCCAAATCATGAAATGAGGCAACATCAAAAACTTGGAAAGGAGTATAACTTACCACGTTCTCTTCTTCATGTGAAGGTACACGAATGGAAGCTTGGATGGATTCTTCTTCAATATATTCACAAGGAAACTCATGTTCTACCTCGTGTATTAAGTGATCTTCCTCATGATTCACCCCTTCAGGTTCTAGTTCTCTAATCAATTCTTCATTGTCCTCAATGGAATCATGAGATGATTTTGGTTCCTCTTTGAGAGGTTGGTAACCATATTCATAAATCTCTTCTTTAGGTTCTTTCCTTAGAGTTGTGTGATATTAAAATTTCTCATCCAAGACATTCTTAAGACATAGAGGTTCTTCATCAATATATTCTTCATCATTGGCTTGATCGTTTGGAGGGTGAACTTTGTCAAGATTTGTATCTTCTTCTGAATCATCCCATCCTTCCTCATCTACGTAATACTCTAATATCTTGGATAAAACCCAAGGTTGATCATATTTTTCTTGTAATTTGGCACACAAAGTCTTTACCGCAAAATAGGCTTTAGCAAGTTCTTTCTCTACTGAATCCTCGAGACATTATCGATACCTTTCCAATACGAGGTCATTCTCCTCTCGTCTTTGTGCACAAAGCTCAACCAAAAGATGTACATCCTACCAACGATCAACCAATTGCTTGCAAAACTTCTTATCTTCTCTAATTCCTTCCTTCAATATTTGGGAGAAGTCCTCACATGGTTCTTGTTCTTTAACTAGTGGAGAAAATTCCAATGTATTATCTTCATCTTCTTCAATGGTGCTAAAATGTTATCACATGATTTGTGCTTGTGCAAATATCTCCACAAATCTTGTGTAGCTATGGAAGAATCTACCATTGTAACCTAAGTAGAGACTTCCCTCATTTTATTGATGGAAGAGTTCCACCATAAGGGAGGCTTCTCTGGTGACCTCAAGGGGTCAAATAACAAGATTATCCAAGCCTACAACTCCCTACCTTGGTCACCTAATGGTTAGGTCTAGGTCTAGGAAAGAGATGGGAGATAACGAGGTAATTATTATACATGTACGAGACAATAAACCATTTGCATCATAATATAGACAATTACCAAGTTATAGAGTGTGATAATGACCTCTTAGACACTAGACAATCAATAAATGCTATGGTTGTTGCAAATTACAGCGGTAAACTAGTTGTATAACATCAATTAATATATTGCAACAACAACAAATAAAAGTACTCATAAATATAGCAATTCATCATGAAAAGAAACATTAAACAAGCATACAATTATCCAATTGCTAAAAGTATTTTCGGGGTAGTTTAAGCCACTTGTAAATGGGTGTATGCAAGAAACTAAAGCAATTTTCAGGGTTTGTAGCAAACTTTCATAACAACAACAATAAATAGTGATAGTTTGCTAGAGTTAGGGTTAAAAAAGTTAGTAAAATGTTTAAGAGAGATCATTTTTATTTTAAAATCTACTTTAACCACAAGAATACCTCTAGACTAGTGTCGTTATCCTCTAGGGATCATGGAGTCACAAATTCATCACCTTGAAGGCTGAGCTAGATGAAATAAGCGAGGTAAGGTCTAAACCCTAAGGTGAAAACAATCTTGGGCCTAAGGATTTAGACTTTGAAGGAAAATGTACCCATGGTGAAAACACTCTTGGGCCCTAGGTGTTGTTTTCCCCTTCTCTTTATTCCACTTAGGTCAAGTATCAAAGACTAGGTTTAAAACTCTAAAGTGAAAGCACTTTTGGGCCTTGGGATTTTAACCCTAGCAAAGAATGCTTCAAAAACTTAGACAATAAATACTTTATGAATGAGAAAAACACTTATGTCTCCTTCTTAGGGTTTCAACAAGACAAAGAAACCTATAAAAAGATAACAATTTAACACCTTCAACATTAGAAATAAATAATAAATTGCATAAAATTATTAACTTTTTCCAAGTAGTAAGACCATCAAAAGCCTAATTGCAGAAAATTACCATCCAAGAGAGTAGACCATCCACAAAGAAAATCCTCCAAGAGTAGTGCATGAGAGAAAAGAGCCAAGAGAAGAAAAATAGCAAAAATTGTAGAGGTTCTCCTCTACCAAGTGGTGATGAATGAATTATCCTAGAGCTAGCCTCTTTATATGAGGTTAACCTTGGCACTTTTGTTCACAAAGTAAAGTAAAATGTAATTTATCCATAATTTAAGTGGGGCCAACCCCTCAAACAACCTCTACACATGATAAAACATGCAAAAATGCCCTCATGAGGCCACACATGTGGTGATGTTAAGCCTCCCAAGGCCACATGGCATCATCTCAAGGTGAAATAATGGAAAAGGGTACATTTCACCGTCGATGGTCACATTCCATAATCAGTGGTACCCTAAGTGACATCAAATCCTATCACCATCAAACCCTAGAAGGTGACATCATCATCCAATGGAGGCCAACGTCAAAGGTCTAGGGAACTGTGTCCAAGGTGAAGGAAGTTTCATCTCGTCTCTGTATGGAATCTAGCTATGAATTTTTGCAATGTCCTCAATCCAATGCGTAATAATATGTGGGGTACATTGCCCAGCTTGTGGGCTCTCAACCCATCTATGTGCCATCATGACCAAGTATTCCAAAACCAAGTCCATATGTCCATCATCCTAGGTCTTGAAGATGTGAGAGATCATGTCAGAAGGTGCCAAGTTACTGGGTGATTCACTGCTCTGCATCACATGTTCCAAAGTCTTGGAATAATGGCACACCATCCCAAGTAAATCTCGGGACACACCTCAAAGAACCTTTTCAGGGCCATCCAAATCAAAACATAACATAATATCAAGTAAACCAATTTTCATAAGAGATATTAGTCCTTAAGTCATGAAAAGTAAGATGTTACTTAAGGTATAAGTCATATGAATAATTCATCTCAGTATCCCCTTCAAGCCTCACATTGTCTCAGGACTTTATGTGAGTTGACAAGTTTGAATATAGGAGGGCCTTCAACCAACCCTCTTAGGTGTGCCAACAAAGAAAATGAAATAAAAGACCCAGGTAGAGGGATAGGTCACGGGGGAATCAGTGAAAGAAAAGAACCCTTCAAGAGTAAGTGTGATAATGGTATATGTTGGGATTACTTCATGGCTTATGGTGTCATTAATTTCCTTTTGATACCCATTTATTTTTTTGCAAGTCCCCTTTACATGTTTCAATATTTTATTCTCTCATTTTTTTACTGGGCTAAAGTCTCGCTATAGATGTGCATTCAGTGCATCAGGACAAGGGGTGATTACCATTAGAGGGGGTAGAGCTCAAGCTGGCATGTGGCTTTTATAGGTGGCCTTTATTAGTTTTTACATATATAGAAGTTACATCAACCTCTAGGCATTCAACCCCTTCTTCTTATGAGAGAATGGACCATGACCCATTACCAAATTTTAGTACACTCTGACGAGTTCCGGGATGGAAATTGTTAAGTACGGTGAGGAACAAAAAGTTACCCTTATGAGGGCCCCCTAGTAGTACCCCTTTTCCCTGGATGGTGACAACATGAGACGAGGGAATAGAAGTTTACCACCAAGGTGAAACAAGGAAACACACATAACTTCTCAAGCCAATGATCCATAATATAACTTCAGCCAATGATTCTCATCCACATGCTTAGAAAATTAAACCCAACACTTCACATGAAAGAAGGACCAACATACCTCATGGTGACGCTAGCTTACCATCTCCCATACACTGATTTGTCTGGATGTGATGATCTTGGTTGATCTACAGTTGTAAGAGGAAATCCAAGGGGGGATATTGGGTTGCTATATGTGGACATGCTAATCATAATCATGGTCAAAATCATTGTCTCCTTTGCAGGCCATGATACATGATCTCCTCTAGTTACCCCTAGGCATGGGGCGTAACATCTGGCTCCAACATGGAGACATGTGATAATTGTATAGAACATGAGAACCTCATAATATATGGTTGTCCAAGACCTCCAATCCTACACCCACTTCAAAAAACATAACCCATCAGAAGTATCGGTCGATGGATGTGATCCACCAGGGTCAATAGCAAATAAAAATCATGTTGAAAGGAAAAATTCCACCACAACTATACATGATAAAGTAATTATACAATGATTAAAGTGAAAGTTACTAACATGTATGCATAATATACAAATTAAAATGCAAGGTATATGCAAGAGAATGTAAGACTACACTACCATGAATGCATGATACAACCATATATACAAATGAAATGCATGATGCAAATTCCCTACCTAACCTACACTACATGTCAACTGAAATGATAGGTATAATCATATAACTAGTGAAACCATTTCAACATTGCAGCAAAATGTCTACTCTTGTGCTTAATAATAAACCAAAACAAGGACAAGTTACGCACTACTCTCGTAGGATTTCTACTTGTGCAAAGCACCACTACAAGTCCTCAAATATTGCGTAACTACATAAGATCCTACCAGTGTCACTCTAGTAAGAACTTCCCACGTTTTAGTGATGGAAGAGGTCCATCACAAGGGAGGCTTCTCTGGTGACCTCAAGGAATCAAAGTAGCAAGTATAGTATCCAAGCCTATCGCCCCCTCTCTTGATCACCGATTAAAAGGTATAGGTCAAGGAAATATAAGAGATATAAGGTTGTTTGAGTACCTTCCTAGAACAACAACACTTTATACCATGTATATGATTATTTCCAAGCTTAAAAAAGCAATAATTCCTCTTAAAGACACTAGACATGAAAATTTTCTATGGCTGTTATGAATTGACAAGGAAAATTTAGCAGAAATCAACTAGAACAATACCCAATTGTTAAATGCAATTTATGAATGAGTTAGACCACCAAGAGATGAATGTATGTAGCAAATTAAAGAGTTATCAGGTGGATGTAGCAAACTTTATTAACAAAAAGAATTTATTGAACAAGTTTGCAAGTGTTAGTGTTATTAAAGTTAGTTGGAAACTTACAAGAGTTGAAAGAGAGTGTTTGTTGATCAATTTCACCATAAGAAAGCTATGCAATTGGTGCCTTAGGGCTATGGAGTATCTATAACAACAAATGCAACTAAACTTGAAGATTAAATTAGTAGAAACGAAGAGGTATGGTTTAAACTCTAAGGTGCTAGCACATTAGGGCCTTAGGGTTTAAACCTTAAAGACAAGGATTGCTAGAGTGCAAACAAATTTGGGCTCTAGCACCCTTTTCTCCCTTCTTAATGCTTCAACTAGGTTAAAATCAAATGTCTAGGGATAAAATCCTAAAGTGCTAGCACTTTAGGACTTTAGGAGTCTAACCCTAGCAAGGATTCCTTCAAAAAATTTGGACAAAATTAACCTTGTGAGAGGAGAAGGCACCTATGCTCCTCTCTTAGGGTTTCACCAAATAATACGTCTATCATTAAAAAGTAAATTTACCATGAAACATAAATAGCATGAAAATGAAATTGCAAAAAATTCACTTACTTCACCAAGAAACCATGAGATAAACACTAATTACAAAAAATTCCCTCCAAAATAATCAAAGGAATCCACAATTTGACCCTCCAAGCATGGCACATGAGTGTAGAAGAGCTAGATAGCCCAATAGGGCAAAAATTTTAGAAGTTACTCTCACAAAGGTGAGATGTGATGATAAAAAATGAAATGTGAGGGTGGCCTATTTATATGAGGCCACCCTAAACCAATTTTTCCACATAATTTTGTCAACTACAAAGTAGAAGAGGGTCGACCCATTAATTTTCCTCTATAATATGCCAAAAAAGAAAAATACATAAAATAAAACCCTAAAAAGGTGACGTTATATGATAGAAAGGTGACGCCATGCTAAAGTGTGAGACATCAAGGCTCAAGTAGTGAATTGTTAGGCCTCCAAAGGCCATGTGTCATGCCTGTAATGCACAAGAGTGTGAGGCAAGGTGTCTCCTCAACACAAAACATATCCAATAATCTTCAGAACCATGAAATCCATCAAACCCTAGCCACAAAGGATGACATCAAGGCTAGAGGGAGACGTCATAGACCTCCAAAGGCCACGTCCAAGTGAAATAGGGATGTAATATCATCCTCAAATGATATAAAAGTGCCTCCAAAGGAAACACCCTCCATCCTCTGTGCACAAAGGCTCTAGGTGCTATGCTCAACCTATGGGCTTCTCAATCCATGTATGTGGAATACTGACCAAAACTGGACAAAACTGTACAAACCAAGCCCATATGTTCATCATCCAAGGTTCCAAGGATGTGTGAGACACTATCTTAGGGTGTTGAGTCACTAGATGACTCACTTCTTTCCATCACACGTTCCAAAGTCCTACAATAAGGCACAACATCCAGGGCACAACCTAAGATGTCCCTCAAAGAACCATGTTAGGGCTATTCAAAAAAAAGAAAAAAATAAGACAAAGTAAACCAGTGTTCATAAGACATGTTACTCATTAAATCATGTAAAGTAAGTTGATGCCTAAGATACAATCCATGTAAACAATTTACTCCATTATCCCCTTCAAGTATCACCCAAACCCAAGACCTCGTGAGGGTTACTAAGTTTAAGTATGGGAGGGCCTTCATCCAACCCTATTATGTATGCCACCTAGACAAGAAATAAATAACCTAGGTAGAGGGATAGGTCCCAAGAGTGACAAGGGAAAGTAAAAACCCATCAAGAGTAAGTGTGAATATGTTATGGTTTAGGGATTCCTTCATGGCTTATGATGTCCATCTCTATGAATGCTTTTGTTGAGGGTGCACTTTCTCTTGAGTTACCCAATATTTCTGTGTCACCATTTTCCAAACCCCTTCATTAGCCACTTTTCCAATCCCTTCTTTCATTTATAATTTGCAAATTTGAGGGTCCCCCTTTATGGGTTTCCAAGCTTTAACATTACTTTTTTGGGACCGAGGTGAGCACTAAATGAGTAGAGCTCAAGTTGGACTAGATTTTGGTGGTCCTAATTTTATATTTTCACTTTATTTTTAGCATCATTTTCTTATTCTTTTATAGCATCTGCAATCTACCTTTGGGTTGTTATCCCCTTTCTCATGAGAGTATGGGACATAGCCGAAGTTTAGGATATGTGAAAGGTTTTATAATGGAAATTGTTAAGTATGGTTGGGAGCGAAACATTACCCTTGGGAGGACCCCCTAGTATTACCCTTTTCCCTGGGCGGTGACAACACGGGACTAGGGCACAAAAGATGACCACCTAGGTGAAACAAGGCAACCGAGACAATTTCTCAATCAAGTGATCCACTATCCACTTCAACCAATGATCCTTGTCCACATGCCTAATAAATTAATCACAACACCTTGCATGACAAATTTAGGACTAACCATACCTCATGGTGGCGTTGGCTTACCATGCCCCATAACCTGGGTTGCTTGAATATGACGAGCCTTGGTTTATTTGTGTTGGAAGAAAATCAGAGGGGGTTGTTGGGCTGCCATCTTTGGACATGTTGATCATCATTATCATGGTGTATATCATGTTCTCCATTGCAGGCCTCGAGACATGATAACCTCTTGTTATCCCTAGGAATGGGGGGTTAACATGAACCAAAATATTATGAGTTGAAACATACGCCATATAATAAATAATCTTGAAATCCAACTCATGGAGGCGGGCGAGAGAGACAAAGTCATGCAGGGAGGCATCATCACAATCTTTCCCTATCCATCCCGACACAAGGATGAAAAAGGAAGACAAAAGTTGATTCTCATCCTTAACTACAAATATATTACTCGAAGATCAAGAAGGGATGAGAAGGAACCTAAGGAACACTCTAAGGCTACCCATGAAAGAAGAGAACAAAAGATAGGGGATTAACCCAGGCCTAGTGGAATTTTTTTGCTCCCAACCCAAAACATGTTGCCTTTTCATGTGTATGTAAAAATCCATGCAACAAAACTTAAGTTGAAAACATTCTTTCCCAGCAAAAAAATCACCATCATGAGGAAAATTCCCAGCCGTATCTTTAGTAAAATAGCAAGATGAAAAACGAAAAGGTTGGAAACTCTCATCATGAAAATCCTGCTTTGGGAAAATCATGGCCTCATCTTGATCCAGATTTATGAGCAGAACGAAATGAATAACACACTGAATACAATAACACATAGATACAGATAACAACAACAAATATCCAGTGAACAATAACTTCTATTGAATACATAAAATAGGCTAAAACTGTAAAACTGCAGAATTGGAAACAACTTGCTCGAATGGTGGTAGTTGTCTATGAGAAGAGATGTGGCTGCTATGTGCATGTGTCTGAGAAGAATGATTAAAATGAGGCTCCAGAGTCCTTTTTAAGATTACTCATGAATGCCAAAACCCTAGACATCCAAAAACCTAACCCTAGGAGATGAAACACCAAAAGTTATGTGGGCCCCGATGGGTAAGTTGGTACCTCAAATTCCCGTGGTCGTAAATTTTGCATGCGACCTCTGTTTTAGGTGCGTGATAGCCCGTTGGAAAGGTATTTTAGAGAGATACACATTATTCCATCAAACTCTAACTCGGTCTAAAGTTTGATGGTGGCAAGCCAAAAAAACATTGTTTAGGGCCCCAAAAGGACCCTGGAAGTACAGACAGATGTGCTGATATGAAAAATTAAAATATAATCCAGTTGGATTAGGTGGGAAGCCACCAATATCCACTTGGAAGATGTGTAGAGATTCAAACAACCCCAAAAGTGTAGAAACCACAATTACAAAGAAGTACGAAAGAACATGATGAACTAAAAAATGTCAAGAGGAGTCAGTTGGAACAGGTGGGTGGCCACCAATATCCACCTGGATCAGTCCTCCCCCCTTAAGAAGCAATGGTATCCATTGCATTGAGTGACCCCATCAGGTGAGAAAAATTCTGTTGAATTTGGCCTCGAGTGAGCCATTTTCCTTGGTGTAGGAGGTACCCTGCCTTGACAACCCGATAAAGTTGGATCCTCTACTGGTGAGTGCCCTTGATCTGTGTGTCCACTATATGATCAGTGGATGCATGTTCCATGCATGAAGGGTTGATCTATGTTGGTGTCAATTGTTCTGCGATCTTTGAGGAGGTACACATTGAACACTTGGTGTAGGCCAAGAAATGGGGGAGTGTTGAGCTCAAATCCATTGTCACCCACAACCTTGGTGAAAGTGTAAGGCCCATAGAGAAGTGGACAGAGCTTCTGATGGGGCACTGTAAGGCGTTCTTTCTGAAAATGTAACCAAACCTTTTCTCCCACCTGAAGTTTGTGCGGTACTTGATGTTGATCGTGGTGCTGCTTGTACTTAGCATTGCCTTTCTACAAAATCTCATGGACCTATTAGTGGATGTGATGAATCTGCTCAATGAATCTTGTGGCTTTGTCAGCCTCAGAATGAACATGTGAAGAATCTAACTGTGTTGTTGCAAGAGGTAGTGCAACATCAATAGGACCTAAGGGTTGGAATCCCAGCCCCACTTGAAAGGGGCTATGGTCGGTGGAGCTATGGAGAGCCCTATTGTAGTTGTGTTGAACATAGAGAAGACAATCATCCCATGTACATGAATGCTTAGAGTTATACATGTGAAGGATGTGCACAATCATTCGATTGATGACCTCTATTTGGCCATCGATTTGAGGGTGGAAGGGAGTGGATTTAGTGAGCTTGGTGTCCAATAGTGACCAGAGACTCGACCAAAATGTGATGAGGAACATGTTGTCCTAATCAGAGATGATGGTTTGTGGTATCCCAAAATGGAACCACACTCATTTGAAGAAGATCTTCGGAGTATCTACCACCGTGATGCTCTTCTTGCAGGATGTGAGAATGACCATCTTCGAAAACCGATCAACCACCACAAATACACAATCATTGCCTTGCTTGGTGGATGGAAGGCCAGACATGTAATCCATCAAGATGGATTCCCGAGGCCTCTTGAGAGTAGGAAGAGGGGTTTATAAGCCTTGCTTCTTGATGGTTGTCTTGGTAATGGCACAAGCAATGCAACATTTGATATACTTGTTGACGTCCTGTCGAAGTTTTGGCCAATAAAAATGTTTATGTAGAATGACCATAATTTTCTCCACGCCAAAATGTCCTGCCATCCAATTGTATTGAGCCTCCCAAATCATCTTTGTACGCTCGCTTGTAGGAACAAAGAGATGGCACAAATGGCATAATAGTCCACCCCAAATGTAAAAATTGGTGACATTCACTCCTATACCCAAGAGTTGATAGGTGGTGGTGAAGTCTGGATCTTGCTGATAAAGTTGGGGCCACTCAAATGCCTCATGCCCATAGGAATCGAGCATGGTTGTGAGTGATACCAGGAGAGGTCGACTGAGGCAGTCAACAACACGATTTTTTCTCCCTGTCTTATACTTGATGTTGATATGGAATTGTTGTAGGTAGGTGGACCACTTCTTATGGTGACCATTCTGCAATTTCCCCTGTGTCTGTATGAATTGCAGAGGCTTGTGATCAGTGTGGATGATTGTCTCCTTTCCCAAAATGTAATGTTTCCATTGACAACAAGCTTGTACAATGGAATATATTTCCTTGTCATAGGTGGGGTATTTCTGGATAGTATCTGAGAGTGTCTCACTATGGTATGCTACTGGATGACCGTGTTGATTGAGAACTGCACCTACAACATAGTCAGATGCATCAGTCTCAATCTCGAATGATTTTTGTGGATCGGGTAAGGAGAGTATTGGATTTGATCACAAGAAATACTTCAGATCATCAAATGCTCATTGTTGTTCCTTCCCCTGCGGGAACTTTGCCATGCCACCTCCCTTGGTCACTTGTCTGAGGGCCCATGCAATATGGGAGAATCCCAACATGAACCGTCAATAGAATTTGGCAAGTCCCAAGAAGCTCCGAAGATCGATGAGTGTGGTTGGGGCTGGACAATCACAGATGACTTGGATATTAGCTAGATCAACATGCACTCCATGCTCATCAACAATGTAGCCCAAGTATTTGATCTGGATTATTTTTGGCACGAAATGAGAGCGAATATATAATAAAGAAATGCACAGAGATATCGCGGATATCCAATAATATAACATAAATGTATAAGAGATGCAACCATAAACACATAGATACAGTAATACACGATTTCTATTAATGAAATAAATGTACGGAGACTATAAAAATACAGAGTGAAAGACTCGCTAGAATGGTGGCAACTTATCTCTGAGAAAAGATGTGAGGGCTACTTGCATTCGCAAGAAGATGATTACAATGAGGCTCTGAAGGCATTTTTACAATAAACATGAATGTCAAAAACCCTAGACATCCAAAAACCGAACCCTAGGAGATGAAGCGCCAAAATTCATGTGGGCCTCATTTGGGTAAGTCAGTACATCAACTTCTCAGGGTCGTAACTTTTGCATACGATCTTCGTTTTAGGCGCACGATAGCCCGTTGGAAAGGTATCGTCAAGGAGATTCATTTTGGGGGCTCAATCATGCCTTCAGCTATCATTGAAAATATCGATCCCCAAAAACCTTCATTTAGGCCCTCAATATGGCCTCGGAAGTTAAAAACTACTAAAAATAGTAAATTACCAAAATTGCCAGAAAAATGTTTTGAGCTAGTTGGAAAAGGTGGGTGGCCACCGATATCCACTTGGATCAATCCTCCCTCCTTAGAAAGCAATGGTCTCCATTGCATTGAGTGCTCGGGGGAGAGGGAAAAGCGTTTGTTGAATCCGCATCTTGATGAGTTGCTTGCCTTGTTGGAGAATTTGCGCTGCTTAGTTTGTTGAAGGTTGTCATGAACATGTGGTTGGAAGGGTTGGACCTTTTAAACCAGTCTAGATACATGATATTCCTATGTGCAGAAGGAATATTTACACTTTTTTGCAATCTTGTTGACCTGCTTATGTTGGATAGAAGGTGCTTGGGTTGAGGCTGTAGTGTTTGCAGTATCCTTTTGTTCACCTTTTGAATAGATTGTGAAGAAGATGAATTTTGTAGTATGAGATACTACCTTGCAGCACTGTTTAGGTGGAACAGTAGTCGAAAATACCTCTGGTATTCTGTAGAGATGATCCCCCAGAGAAACAATGATACTGTGGGGTCGAGACTCATAAACAACATGGTGTTTCCACATATATGGTTGGCCCAAGAGAACATCACAGACATCCAATGGGGAAACATCACATAATACCTCATCCTTGAAGGGTTGGATGTCGTATGACAATTGACACTATTGGATGACACAAAGATCTCGTCCCTGGAGAAGCCACCTAATGTTGTATGGATGCAGGTGTGGTGTTTTCGACAATCCCAATTGTTTGATGACCTCTACTGAGATGAGGTTCTTCTGGCTTCCTCTATCAACAATAAAATGCAGTAGGGTCCCCTTCACCCACATATGTGAATGAAAAAGGTTCTCCCCCTCTTTAGGATCTGTTGGTTCATTTGGTTGAATTGTTACAGTTGCAACAATATCAGTGGGGTCTGCATCGATGATCTGTCTTTTACCAGTATTTTCATAATCAGATTCTGAATCAAGGTTCGACTCCTTGTCTTTGATCTCAGCCACCAATGATTGTTTTGAGCGACATTCTTCGGTGTTGTGCCAGGGGCTTTTGTGGAAATCGCACCATTTTCTGGTGTCCTTCTTTGTCTTCTTGTGACCCTTATTTTCCTGTGGCTTGGAATGGTTTTTGGGAGACTATTTATTAGGGCCATCTTTATCATACTTTGGTTGTTGCAGATTCACAGACCCAAACTCCCGTTTGTTTTGGTGCTTAAATTTCTGCTCGATTTTAACAGCATATCGATAAATAGCACCGAGTGATGAGATGTCCAGAAAATCCATTTCAGTTTGGATGTATCTGTGTAGAGCCCCACAGTATTTCAGAACCAAATGTCGTTCAGAGTCTTTGATACCTGTGCAAGGTATGGAAGGTATTGGTGAAATCCAGAACTGCTTGGCCCCTCTCTTGCCACAGTGTGGTCCATCTCATGTACTGGTCCTCATAGTTGTCAACAAGGTAATATTGTTCCTTTATCACATCCACAAAAAAATACCAAGTGGGCTCGGCCCCATATATTCTATACTCCTCTATGGAAATTTTCTCCCAGTAAGTTTCCCACTAATGTTTGACATGGGGGAGAGCTTTAAGGAGTGCGAAGGTGATATTTTCCTTGTCGGAAAAATTATGAACAGAGAAATAACCTTCTAATAGATTTAACCATTTGTCTAGGGCATCCTCATTTTTCTAACCTTCAAATATGGGAATATCAAAATTAACATGTACCTTGAAAGGAGAGGTTCTTCCAAAGTGGTTGTTTGATGAATATGCTCATGTTTCTATCGGCAGGTGTTGAAGGATGTGGGAAAAATTCTCCATCATTTCATCCCTCTGTCGCGTAAGAGCTTGCTAAAGAAAAAGATTGATAGAATCGTCTGCTCCGTCATTTTTCTTTTCTTCCGTCATGGAGGGTTTCTTGGGCGTGCAAGAGAGATTGTCTTCAAGAGAGACAATATCGAGAACCAACTTGTTATACTGGGACCTCGTCATGGACATGCACTGAAAAAAACGATCAAGAGCAGCCTGCTCTCATACCACTAATCCAGATTATTTTCGGCAAAAAATGAGAGCGAAGATATAATAAAGAAATGCATAGAGATATCGTGGATATCCAATAATATAACATAAATGTATCAGAGATGCAACCATAAACACAGAGATACAGTAATACATGATTTCTGTTAATGAAAAAGATGTACAGAGACTGTAAAAATACTGAGTGAAAGACTCGCTAGAATGATGGTAGCTTATCTCTGAGAAGAGATGTGACAGCTACTTGCATTCGCAAGAAGATGATTACAATGAGGCTATGAAGGCCCTTTTACAATAAACAGGAATGTAAACGACCCTAGACATCCAAAAACCTAACCCTAGGAGATGAAGCGCCAAAAGTCATGTGGGCCTCGTTTGCGTAAGTCAGTACATCAACTTCCCGGGGTCGTAACTTTTGCATACGATCTTGGTTTTAGGAGAATGATAGCCTGTTGGAAAGGTTTTGTCGAGGAGATTCATTTTGGGGTCTCAATCATGCCATTAGCTATAATTGAGAAGCTAGATCCCAAAAAACCTACATTTAGGCCCTCAAAATGGCCCCGGAAATTAAAAACTGCTAAAAATAGTAAATTACCAAAATTGTCAGAAAATTGTTTTGAGCCAGTTGGAAAAGGTGGGTGGCCACCGATATCCACCTAGATCAGTATTGGACCTTGTTCATGCCAAAGAAGCATTTTTCCAATTTGGCATATAGTTTGTCTTGTCGTAGAGTGCTTAAAACCTGTTGAATATGTTGCATGTGCTCCTCCCAAGTTCTGCTAAAGATGAGGATGTCATCCAAATATACCACCACAAAAGAGTTGGTTAAGGGTCTCAATACATCATCCATCAACCTCATGGAAGTGGTTGGTGAATTTGTTAAGACAAAGGGCTATGACCAACCATTCAAAGAGATCTTCTTTATATTTGAAAGTAGTCTTCCATACATCAGTTGGTTCAATGGAAACTTGGTGGTAGCTAGACTTTAGGTCAATCTTACTGAAGAAATTCCCCCCCTTGAGTTGGTCAAGAAGGTCATCAATTATGGGAATTGGCTACCAGTTCCTGACTGTGATTTTGTTTAATACTCTATAACCAATGAAAATCTGCCAGGTCTCGTATTTCTTCTACACCATACAATCGGGCTTCCACGAGGGGAGGAGTTGGGTCTGATGTGCCCCTTTTGAAGAAGATCTTTTATTTAACGCTTGATTTCGTCATTTTCCATCAACGAGTGATGATAGACAAGTCCATTAGGAAGAGGTGCACCAAGGGTTAGATCAATTGGATGCTTGACTTGGCACTACGTCGATACTCCGATGGGTCAGGAGAAGATGTCTTTGTACTCTTCCACGATCGCATCCACCTTCTTCTACTACAAAGAGAGGTTCTGTGTAGAGGCCATGTATATGGTGGCGACCTTCTACTTACTATGAGCATGGATCACAAAGAAGACAAACTTCCTGGTCTGTGAAATGACCTTACTGCATTGCTTAGAAGAGATTAAAGAAATAGCGGTAAGTGATGCTACCTATGGCATCATGTACAATTTTCTACCCCTAATAATAACACTACGGGGTCTAGACTCATACACAACATGTTGCTTCCACAAATATGGTTGTCCTAAAAGAAAATCACAAAATTCAAGGGGAGAAATATCACACAATACCTCGTCTTTGAAAGGCTTGATGTAGTAGGGAAGACGACACTGTTGGCTAACACGAAGATCTCTTCCTTGGTGAAGCCAACCAATGGTGTAGGGTTGTGGGTGTGGTGTTGTCGGCAGGTCCAAACGCTTGACGACCTCTGCTGAGATCAGGTTCTTCTGACTACCACTATCGACAATGAAATGAAGTGGAGCCCCCTTTACCCACATCTATGAGTGAAAGAGGCATTCCCCTTCCTTTGGTTCTTTTGGTTCGCTTGGATGGACTTTGGTGGTAGCGATAGTGGCACTGGGTTCAACATCGATAATCCACTACCCTCCTTCTGTATTTGATTCGAAGTCAGAATCTGCCTATGACTCGAAATCTTTTAGTTCGTCCACCAGTGATTGCTTGGAGTGGCATTCTTCGATGTTGTGCCAAGGGATTTTATGGTATTCACACCATTTTCCCATGTCCTTCTTCGACTTCTCATTACCCTTCTTATGTTGTGGCTTGGAATGGATGTCCTAAGAGTGGCCATATTTTCTTTGTCCCTTGTTTTGTGGGTTGGGGCTGCCTTTTCCCTGCTTCGACTGTGAGGAGTTTGCAAATCCAAACTCTCACCTATTTTGCTTAAAATTCTACTCGATCTTGACAACATATCTTTAAGTCGTACCCAATGATGCGATGTACATAAACTCCATTTTTGTTTGAATGTATCTATGCAAACAACCACGGAATTTGAGCACCATATGTTTCTCAGAGTCTTTGATACCCAATTTGGTGCGTAGGGTATGAAAAATATTGGTGAAATCTTGTACTGTCTGTCCCTTTCCTGACACAGGGTGGTCCATCTTGTGTATTGGTCCTCGTAGCTTCCAACATGGTAGTATTGTTTTTTAATGACATCCCTGAAGGAATCTCGCATGGGGCTGACCGCAAATATTCCATATTCCTCTATGGCCCTTTTCTCAGAGTAAGTATCCCACTAGTCCTTAACATGGGGGATGACCTTGAGGAGTGCAAAAGTAATATCTTCCCTATCGAAAAAATTGTGGACCAAAAAATATCCTTCGAACAGATTCAACCATTTATCTACAACATCCACATCTATCAGTCCTTCAAATAATGGAATATCAAAATTTACCTATACCTTGAAGGGGGTTGCATGGCCTCTTGATGAAGATGTGTCTCTTGTGGGCAGCTGTCGAAGGATCTGTGCAAAGTTGTCCATCATTTCGTTCCTTTGTCACGCAAGGGCTTCCTCGAGCAATATTTTAAAAGGATCTCCTGCTCCATCATATTTATTTCCGTCCCCCATGGGTTTTTGTCGAGCTCGAAGCAACCGATCTTGCAAAGCCTCGACTAGTTTGAGTCCCAACTTCTTGTACCCAAATATTGTCGGGGACATTCACGAAGAAAAATAAATGAAGAGCAGATCACTTTGATACCACTGATCCATATTTATGAGCGAAACAAAATGAACAACATACTGAATACAATAACATAGAGATATGGAGAACAACAACAGATATCCAGTGAACAATAACTTCTATTGAATAAATAAAATAGGTTGAAATTGTAAAACTGCAGAACTGGAAACAACTTGCTTGAATGGTGGTAGCTATCTTTGAGAAGAGATGTGGTTGCTACGCGCATACATATGAGCATAATGATTACAATGAGGCTCCAAAGGCCTTTTTAACATTACTTATGAATGAAAAAACCCTAGACATCCAAAAACCTAACCCTGGGAGATGAAACACCAAAATTTATGTGGGCCCTGATGGGTAAGTTGGTACCTCAACTTCCCGGGGTCATAAATTTTGCATATGACCTCCATTTTAGGCACGTGTTAGCTTGTTGGAAAGGTATTTTCGAGAACTACACATTATGTCATCAAACTGTGACTCAATCTAGAGGTTGATAGTGTCAAGCCAAAAAAAATTGTTTAGGGCCCCAAAACGACCCTGGAAGTACATAAAGATGTGCTGACATGAAAAATTAAAAATATTCCATTTGGATTAGGTGGGTGGCCACCAATATCCACCTGGAAGATGTGTATGAATTCAGAAAACCCCATAAGTGTAGAACCCACAATTACAAAGAAGTACATAAGAACGTGTTGAACTAAAAACTATCAAGAGGAGCCATTTGGAATAGGTGGGTGGCCACCAATATCCACGTGGATCACATCTTCATCAAAGTTAGAGCATAAAGGTGGCTGAAAATATTATTCATAGAATAAATACAAGTGCTCAAAATAATATTTGCCAACCTTCCAGGACATGACCAAAATCATCCCTAGGTGGTTGGAATAAATTTGTAATCATGTCAGATTCATTTTTCCAGACATCTGAATCAATAACAATTGCATATGGTTGTTCAAAAGACAATAGTTTCACATTCTTTATTTGAAGATGACCTTCAATGTCATAAATGGGATCTCCATTAAGACTAGAAAAAATCACATCCCATTTATGTCTCCCAACGTGTATAAAATCGTCAATATTTCCAATCACACCATCACCTTTATTATAGCATGAAGGGTCTAATGCATCCAAGGGTTCCTCTAACACTTCTTCACTTCCCAAATCATGAAATAAGGCAACATCAAAAAATTGAAAAGGATTATAAGTTACCACGTTCTCTTCTTCATGTACAAGAGGAATGGAAGCTTGGATGCTTTTTTCTTCAACATATTCACAAGGAAAATCATGTTCTACCTCGAGTATTTGGTGATCTTCCTCATGATTCAACCCTTCAAGTTCTCATTCTCTAATCAAGTCTTCATTGTATTCAATCGAATCATGATGTGATTATTGCTCCTCTTCGAAGGGTTGGTAACCCTCTTCGTAAATCTCTTCTTTATGTTCTTTCCTTGGAGTTGTGTGATCTTCAAAACTCTCATCCAAGGCATGCTCAAGATATGGAGGTTCTTCATCAATAACTTATTCATCCTTGGCTTGATCATTTGGAGGGAAAACTTCGTCAAGATTCATGTCTTCTTCTGAATCATCCCATCCTTTCCCTTTTGTTTCATACTCCAATATCTTGGATAAAACCCAAGGTTGATCATATTTTTCTTGTATGTTGGCACACAGAGTCTTTACCTCAAAATAAGCTTTAACAATTTCTTTCTCTACTGAATCCTCAAGACATTGTTGATACCTTTCCAATACAAGGTCATGCTCCTCTTGTGTTTTTTCACAAAGTCCAACCAACAGACATACATCCATGTAGTGATTAACCAATTGCTTCTTAAACTTCTTATCTTCTCTAGCACCTTCCTTCAACCTTTGGGAGAAGTCCTCACATGGTTCATGTTCTTCAACTGATGGAGCAAATTCCAATGTATTATCTTCATCTTCTATAATGGAATCATGAGGTGATTCTTTCTCCTCATCAAGGTTTTGATCACCTTCATGAATCTCCTCTGGAAGGTCATGTTCTTCAATCAATTCTTTGTCTTCTTGTTGATGAACATTCTTGAGATATTCTATGAGAAAGTCAGAGAAGAACCCTTCTTCTTCAAGGGTCGTTTCAATTTCTTGAAGAGTGGCTTCATATGTCTGAGAGTCTGGGTTCCCATACTCAAGAAATATTCTAATGAGGTCAATGAGGGAAGATATGCCTTTTTTTTCACCACAATATTTGATCCAATCTCGTGATTCAAATAAAAGGAAACATATAAATTGTATTATTTGTATATCCCCATGTTCCCCCATTCCTTGTATGTACTTCAAGAACTTTACAATATGAGTAATGACCAATCCTTCAAATTTTGGAAAGTTCTCTGACCATCCTTCCTTAAAATTGTTTGGGTATCCAGGGATGCTTTCAAAATCAATAGAAGGAAACACCTCTTGAAAATTAAAGGATGCCATAATTCCATTACTAGGGGAAATGCAATCTTACAAAAACCTCAACATATATCAGTGGAGTCGCTAGACGATATCCTTTGGATCATCAATGGTAAGTTAGTGATTCTACCCTCAGTGGAGTCGCCAATTAAATTTTTGAGATAAGGGATTCGGGATAAGTTTACCAGGAAACGTCGTAGGGAGAATGACTCAATCCTCCCCGACAACGACACTATAATGTTATCACAAGATTTGTACTTGTGGAAATCCCTCCACAAGATCCCAAATCTTGTGTAACTATGGAAGATTCCACCATTGTCACCTAAGTAGAGGCTTCCCTTGTTTTAGTGATGGAAGAAGTCCACCACAAGGGAGGCTTCCCTGGTGACCTCAAGGGATCAAATAGAAATATTAGCCAAGCCTACAACCCCCTATCTTGGTCACCTAATGGTTAGGTCTAGGTCTAGGTCTAGGAAATTTATGGCAGGTAATGAGATCATTTGTGTACCTGTATGAGACAATAAACCATTTGAAACATAATATAGACAATTACCAAGTTATAGAGTGAAATAATGACTTCTTATACACTATATGATTAATAAACGCTAGGGCTATTGCAAATCACAACAATAAACCAGTTGTATAACAAAAAATAATATATTGCAACAACAACAATTAATATGTTGTAACAAAAACAAATAAAAGCACTCAAAAATACAACAATTCACCATGAAAAGAAGCATTTAACAAGTATAACATTATCCAATTGCTAGAAGTATTTTCCAAGTAGTTTAAGTCAATTGTAAATGGGCTGTATGTAGTACATTAAAAAAAATTTCAGTGGTTGTAGAAAACTTTCATAACGACAACAATAAATAGTGATAGTTTGCTAGAGTTAAGGTTAGGAAAGTTAGTAAAAATGTTTAAGAGAGAGAATTTTGATTTTAAAAGCTAATTTAACCACAAGAATACCTCTAAACTAGTGTTGTTATCCTCTAGGGTTCATGGAGTCACAAATGCATAACCTTTAGGGTTGAGCTAGATGAAATAAGAGAGGTAAGGTCTAAACCCTAAGGTGAAAACAATCTTGGGCCTTAGGTTTTAAAAGTTGAAGGAAAATGTACCTAGGGTGCAAATGCTCATGGGACCTAGGTGTCGTTTTTCCCTTCCCTTTATTCCACTTAGATCAAGGATCAAAGACTAGGTTTAAAACCCTAAAGTGAAATCACTTTTGGGCCTTAGAATTTTAACCCTAGCAAATAATACTTCACAAACTTGAACAATAAATACTTTATGAAGGAGAGAAACACTTAAGTCTCCTTAGGGTTTCAACAAGACAAAGAAATTTGCAACAAGATAGCAATTTAACACCTTCAACATTAGCAATAAACAATAAATTCCAGAAAATTACTTACTTTTTCCAAGTAGGAAGACCATCAAAACCCTAATACCAAAAAATTACCATCCAAGAGAGAAAACTATCCACAAAGAAACTCCTCCAAGAGTAGTGCATGAGAGAAAAGAGCCAAGAGAGGAAAAATAATGAAAATTTTAGAGGTTCTCCTATACCAAGTGGCGAGGAATGTGATGATGAGTGAATGATCCTAGCACTAGCCTCTTTATATGAGTCAAACCCTAGCGCTTTTGTCCACAAATTAAAGTAAATTTCATTTATCCATAATTTAAGTGGGTCTAACCCCTTAAACAACCTCTACAAATGATAAAACATGCAAAAATGCCCTTATGAGGCCAGACTTGTGGTGATGTCAAGCATCCCAAGGGTGAAGGAGGGCCTCCCAAGTCCACGTGGAATGATCTCAAGGTGAAATCATGGAAAATGATGCATCTAATCATCCATCATTTGTGGTACCCGAAGTGACATCAAACCCCTAGAAGGTGACATCATCATCCAATGGAGGCCAAGGTCAAGGGTCTAGGGCATTGTGTCCAAGGTGAAGGAGGTTCCATCTTGTTTTTTCATGGAATTTGGTTGTCAATTGCTGCAACATCCTCAATCCAGTGAGTAATAGGCCCTGGGATACACTGCCCAACTTGTGGGCTTTCATCCCATCTATCTACCATAATGACGAAATCTACTAAAACCAAGTCCATATGTCCATTGTCTAAGGTATTGAAGATGTGAGAGCTCATGTCACAAGGTGCCAATTCACTAGGTGATTCATTTCTCTTCATAACACGTGCTAAAGTCCCGTAATAAGGGCACAACATCCTGGGTGAAATCCCGGGACATCCCTCAAAGAACCATGTCAGGGCCATCAAAATCAAAACAAAATATAAGATCAAGTAAACCAATTTTCATAAGAGATATTAGTGCTTAAGTTATGCAAAGTAAGTTGTTACTTAAGATATAATCCTTATGAATAATTCACCTAATATCCCCTTCAAGCATCACACTGGCTCAGGACTTTATGTGAGTTGGAAAGTTTGAATATGGGAGGACCTTCAACCAACCCTATTAGGTGTGCCAACCAAGACAATGAAAGAAAAGACCCAGGTAGAGGGATAGGTCCCGAGGGAAGTAGTGAAAGAAAATAACCCTTCAAGATTAAGTGTGATAGTGGTATGTGTTGGGATTACTTCATGACTTATCGTGTCATTAAATCAATTTCTATGAGCACCTTTGTAGAGGGAACACTTGCTACTTGAGGTAGTATTTCCTCAGTACGTTTTACATTACAAACCCCTTAATTTCCTTTTGATACCCATTTATTGCTTTGTAACTCCCCTTTACATGTTTGAAGCGTTTATCCTTTCACTTATTTATTGGGCTAAAGTAATGCTATAGATGTGCATTCAATTCATCATGACAAGGGGCGATTACCATTGGAGGGGGTGGAGCTTAAGTTGGCATGTGGCTTTTATAGATGGCCTTTATCATTTTGTACATATATAGTAGCCGCATCAACCTTTGGGCCCTCAACCCCTTCTTCTCATGAGAGAATGGACCATGGCCCATTGTTAAAGTTTGGTACACTGTGACAGGCTCCAATATGGAAAGTGTTAAGTTTGGTACAGAACGAAATGTTACCCTTGTGAGCCCCCCCAGTAGTACCCATTTTCTCTGGGTGGTGAAAACATGAGACTAGGGCATAGAAGATGACCACGAAGGTGAAACAAGGCAATAAACATAACTTCTTGAGAGAAATATCCATAATCCAACTTCAATTGATGATAGTAATTTAAGCACAACACTTCACTTTAAAGAAGGACTATTAGATCTCATGGTGACAATGGATTACCATCTCCCATGCACTAATTTGTTTGGATGTAATGAGCTTGGTTGATTTACAACTATAAGAGGCAATCTGAGGGGAGTCATTAGGTTGCTATCTATGGACATGTTGATCATCATCATGGTTGGGATCACTATCTCCATTGTGGGCCATGAGGCATGATCTCCTCTAGTTACCCCCAAGCATGGGGGGGGTAAGAGGCCCTACTAACACTATTTAAAGAGGTATTTGTTTCACCCTCCCTAGTAAAAGGTACATTCTCCTTATCTTTCGTTTTTATCCTTCTACTTAAATTTTTAACATTGCCATTAATTGTTTCAGGATGTTTGAAAGTGGTTTCAACCTCATTGGATTTCATATGTAGAAAGTGTAATTTCAAATCCCATTCAAAATTCAACAGACTTAACAGTTTTCAAGATTTCAGGATTGACAAGTTTGCAACATTTCCACTATATTATGTCATGTATGGGGATATGGAATTGGAATTTAATCTAGAACACCAAGCCCTCTATGTACCTCGATGTTGGTGGCATTGATTATTTAACTCCTCTGTCATGACCCTAGTAAAAATGTATCCTTCACTCAAGAAAAATCATTGATTAAGCATGTCAAGCTTATTCTATCTTATTTAATGCTTGTTATCGTAGGATTTGTACTTGTGCAAAGCCCTAACAAAAGTCCCCAAATCTGCGTAACTATTGGAAATCCTACCACTGTCACCTTAGTAAGAAATCCCCTCATTTTAGTGATGGAATAGTTCCACCACAGGGGAGGCTTCCCCAATGACCTTAAGGGATCAAAGTAGAAAGTTTGTTAGCCGAGCCTACTGCCCTCTCTCTTGATCACCTAAGTCAAGGTCTAGGTCAAGGAGAACTAAGAGGTATAAAGTTGTTTGAGTACCTGCCCAGAACAAGAACACTTATAATGATTTCCAAGTACAAGCATGCAAATAATACCTCTTTTAGACACTAGACAGTGAAAATTACTATGGTTGTTATGAAATTGCAGTAGTATACCAGTTTATAAGAGCAAGTACAAGTTTGTAACAACAACAAATAAAAGATATCTGAAATGCAACAATTGACAAGGAAAACTTAGCACATATCCAATAGATTAATATCCAATTGTTTCAAGCAATATTTTATCATGTTATACCCCCATTAGAGCAATGTATGCAAAAAATTAGAGTATGTTAAGATGGTTGTAGAAAACTTTTTCAACAATAATAAGTTTATTAGTTAATTAGCTTAAGTTAGTGTTAGTAAAGTTAGTAGGAAGCTTGAGAGAATTAAAATAGAAAGTTTGTTGATCACTTTCACCGCAAGAGAGATTAAAGATTACTTCCTTTGAGGGCTATGGAGTCTTTACATCAACAATACAATAAGTTTTGGAGATGAAGCTAGCAAAGACTTAGAGGTGGGGCTTAAAATCTAAGGTGCTATCACATTAGGGCCTTCGAGTTTAATCCTTGAGGAGAAGAATTGCTAGACTTCAAGCACTTTTGGGCTCTAACAACCTTTTCTCCCTTCTTAAGTACTTTAACTAGATCACAATCAAAAGTCTAGGGCCAAAATCCTAAAGTGTTATCACTTTAGTCCTTTAGGAGTCTAACCCTAGCTAGGATTAACCTTGTGAGAGGAGGAAGCACTTATGCTCCTCTCTTAGGGTTAAGAAAGATGTCTAGCATGAAAAATAGAAATTACCATGAACATTTGATAGCACAAAGATAAAATTGCATAAATTTCACTTACTTCACCAAGATAGCATGAGAATAAACCCTAATTGCAGAAATTCCATCCAAAAATCAACAAGTAAGCATCCATACTTGATCTTCAAGAGATAACACATGAGAGAAAAGAGCCAATAACCCCAAAATAATGAAATTTTCAGGCTTGTTCTCTCACAAATGGTGAGAAGATATGATGATAAAATGACAAGTGAGGGTGTTCTGTTTATATGAAACTACCCTAAGATAATTTAGCCACTTTAAATTGTCAACAACAAAACATAATAGGGGCGACCCCTTCAATTTTCCCTTACAATATACCTAAATAAAATTTTACATGAAATAAAACCCTAGAAGGGTGACGTCATGCCCTAGAAGGTTGGCGTAGGCTCTCAAAGTGCAAAGACACGCATGAAGGAGGAATATGTTGGGCCTCCAAAGACCATGTTTCATGCTCTCCTGTGCAAACGTGTCATGCCATGGGTCTCCTCCCATCACACCATATTTGAAACTATCTCATCCATCAAACCCTAGCCCTAAAGATGTCGTTAAGGGCTTATGGGTGATGTCCTAGGCCTCCAAAGGAAAACGTCCAAGTGGAAAAGGGTGCAACCTCATCCTCTAATGATGGTAAGGTTCCTCCAAAGGAAACATGCTCTACTTTCAAAGTGCAATGTTTGTCATCAATGGTCTCCCATATGTTTGGTATGACATGCATCTCGTGGGCAAGGTCCTGCAAAGAAAAACAAGCACACCCTCCAATAGTCCACAATTCACATGAATCGTGCCAAATAAGCCACATTTAATACAAGAACCACCCAAACTTGTGCATCAAATCCCCCTTTTCAAATTAAACAAATGCTCAAAGACCTTATAAAATTTTCCAAATTTAGGTATGGGAGGGGTGTTATCGTGCCCTATTGGGTAGGACAATCCCCAAGTCAAGGAATGTTTCCCAAGAAGACCCTATCTAGATCATGTAATGAGTATGAGGTGGATCGAGGAAGACTCTGCGGCATGTGGTTCTTGTCATATCAAGGGTTCGTATTGTCTCATTTATGGGTGCCCTTGTGGAAGGTGTGCTACATCCTTGAATTTCCCTTTGTTTACAATGCAACTTTTTCCAAGCCTTTTATTTGTCTTTTTATTAAGTATGAACATTGATTGCTATGTGCAATGGAAATAAAAAGAGCATTGTATTGAAACTTGAATTTATAACACATTGAGTTCCATATGCACTAGATATTAAAAGACATTGCAATTCATTCCCCTGTCAAGAGGGGCATCATTTATTCATTTTTTTTCAATTAAAAGTCCTTTATTTATTTAGAGAATCATTTTGTGGTTCTTAGGACTTTAGGGTGATCATTTATGTATGATGTGAGCTACAACACCTCTGGGCCTTCGTCCCCTTCTTCCCATGAAATGAGGTACAAGCCCTTCTTGGGGTCAATGCACCAAAAAACCCAAAAGATGAGGAGATGGAGGGGAAGAAGTGTGGAAAGTGGTAAGTATGAGTGAGGAATGGTACGAAGACCCTTCAAGGAACCCCCCAATAGCAACCCTTCTCCTGAGGGTGACCAAATTACTAGGACACCATGTCAACCACCAAGGTGAAATTAGCCAAAATGTATAATTTCCAAGCAAACATTCCATAATCAAGAAAGGACTATTTTCATTATGCTCAAATGCTTCAAATATTAAAGTCACAGTTACCATGAGACTGGACTTGTTACCTCATGAAGCAAGACCTGTTGTCTTTTGGGAGCCAAGATGGTGTAGTGGATGCTGCTATGTTATTGGTGATGAGTGATGGTGTAAGGAGGGGCTCCATCTGCCAAATGTGGGCTATGTTGGTCACTCTGACTCTCAACACTCGATGGCTGCTACCTGTGAGCCTCAATACATGATCTCCTTAGTTACCCCTAAGATGGGGGGTAACAATGCTTAGAGGGTGATATTGATGATGAGGATCCCAATATATGCAATAATTTTGATGATATGTAGTTATTTGTTGTAGCATGTTTTTTTTCGGACTCTAGAGGCCATTTAGACCCTCTTTGTTGATGTATTTTGGTTTAGAGATGGATTGCACTTGGTGTTATTTTGCTTATATGCACCCTTACTTTCTATATACATGAGAAACTTTTCATGTTTGTGTATAATGGTTTAGATTCATATCAATATATATGTGTGTGTGTGTGTGTGTGTGTTTTCAAAATTTGAATGTTTTATGTATTTTTGGTCGACTGATTTTTTCGTCTTGTTTTTTCTGGTTTTTTTTTTTGTTCTAGTCCAGTTCAAGTTTTTGGGATCGACAAGTTCAGTTCTGATAACATTTCTCCAAGATTATATTATTATTTGTTATTGGAAACAATTGTGGATCTAGGAAAACAAATCATTTTTTATTGTAAGGAGATGGAGCTACAAGCCTATAAAAGGTCTAGCTCTCTCCACCTGTTACTTATGGTTGGATTTGTGAGGATCTCTCCTCTTGGAGTTTATTGAATATATAATTGAACTCTTGTGGATATTATTGGGTTATTTCTAATTATATGTGAAGTTGATGTTCTTGTTTTTATCTCTTGTTGACGTATGCTAGAAATCACTTGCAAAGAATGTGCTTGAGTGGCCAAGGGGAAATGCATATTTACCGCATTGGAAATGTTTAATGAGAGGGTTTTCCCTCTTATTCCCTTTGTTGTTTTACTTTTGAATGTATTAGGTTGCTTCTATCAAAGAGTTGTTGCTAGTTTAATACTTGACTGTAGGACAAACAGTCAAAGCATTGCTTAAGAGTGGAACATTTAGGGTCCTCCAAATACCTACAACATTTAACATCAAGTTAAGGCTTAATGTGTCATGTATAAAAACTCTATTTGTTTTAACCATTCATAAAATTGATCTCTTAGTTTGACCTTGTGACTCCATTTACCCTACATTGGACATGCACTAGTCTTGACTCCATTTACCCTACATTGGACATGCACTAGTCTTGACCTTGCACCTCATTTTATTATCTTACAATGTATTGTTTTGCTAAACCTAACTCTTCATATTCACCCTGAGCCTTTTGTCATAGCTTTAGTAATCCTAACTTAGGGATTCCCCCCTTGTGTCAAAGGAGACTCAACCTGACGTGAGAGTAAGGGTTTTGGTGACAATGGGAACCCTTCTTGAGTTCCCCTAGGGTTGCACTTTGTGTTTTAGGGATTTACCACTTTGAGTGTAGGTTTGGGAGGTGAGAAACTAAAAAAATGATTCTTTGATAAATGATCCATTTTCTAAGTTTTGTTGAGATGCAAGTTGCTCCAAAAAAGTCAAAAGTCCTATCAAATTGGTCCACTCCCATTAAAATTTTGAAAATGAAAAGTATCATGGGCATTTCAACTTTTTCATATATTGCTTATCATCTTAATCTATTCATAGCTAGGAAGAATTGATTCTCCTAAAATTTAGTTGCTAACAAGACTTGTTAAGAAAATAAGCATGTGTATGCAAAGCAAGGAAATCTAGTTGCTTATCACTTTGAAACTCTCTAGACATAAGTTGAACGATAGTACATATGATAAAGAATTTTATGGAAAAATTTTCTAAATTTTTCATATGGGTCATCAACCACTAGAATTCTCAATTGAAAATTAAAAAACAAGAGTAGTTCCATAGGAAGTGGACCACTTATTCACAATAAATTCGTAGTGATTTTAGTACAAGAAGGAGAACACTAATAAAGTAGTTGAATTTCTAAGTTGGACACTTATTCACAATAATTTCGCAGTGATTTTAGTACAAGAAGGGGAACACTAATAAAGTAGTTGAATTTCTAAGTTGGCCACTAATTCACGTCTTTGTCAACATAATGGATGCTAGGTGTTGTAATTATTAAGAGTGGAAGAACTTGTAATTTTTTAACTACACTTCAGGTCTATTCTCTCCACATTGGAATAGCTCAACCAAGAAATTGTCTTAAACTTTCATTTGAAATATGGATTGTTATATAATTTTGTCCAATTGTGTCTTGCAATAGGTACTGCATGCCAACATTTTCTTAAAGAGACCCAATTTTCCTTTTACAGTGGAAATTTTAGTGTTGATAAAAATCTTCAACATTTACAAAGATATTTCTATTCACCAACAATGCAAAAACTTGTTGAAGACTACATTCGACATTGTGCACTTAGTAATAATCAAAACCTTCCAATTGAAAGCTTGGGTTGTAATAATCCTTCCAGTGCCTTTTAGACATTTGGAGTCAATCTTTATGGATCTTATCAATGGATTTCCTTTGACAGAGAGACAACATGATTGCATCTTTGTTGTATTTTGCAAATTTTCTAAAATGATGATTTTCATTCCATGTAATAAGGTCACTGGCAAAGCCAAAGCAAAACAATGATTTTACTACCATGTCTAGTTGCATTATGAATTGCCTTTGTTCATTTCTGATTGAAACTCCCTTTTTCTCAGCCACTTTTTGTTAAAGTTGTAGCTTGGAAGGTGTCTATGCATAGGCCTTGTGTCCAAGCATACAAAAGACATTTAATTATTACCCATATCAATAGATATTATTTTATCCTAAATTTGACTTAGAAAAATCATAATAATTATTCATTTAATTATTATTGGCTTTATAACTCAGATTTCCTTAGTTCTAACTTAGGAAATTAATATTTCACTTAATGAAATTTCTTGACTCTAATAGAAAGTTCTCAAAGGGGAAATGGAGTGAAGATGAAAAGATAAAAGGATGAGGGGAGGGGTTGAGGACACACACTCAAGCAAAAGAGAAAGAGGGTGATTTGGATGAGGAAGAGGGTGAACTAGCAACTGGGAATGAGGCGACTTGGTTGGGTTGTACAACAACAAGAGAGGGGTCATATCGGGTTGTGCAGTAGCAACAACAAGAGGCCTAGTTGTTGGGCTATACAACAACTAAAGGAGGTCGGGTTTGTTGAGAACACACTTATACTGAGAGGGGGGGGTGAATCAATATAAGACTATATTTTTCCTTTTAACATTCATACATCATAATGAACATAATGAAGCATTCACATTAATACAACAACCAAGAGACACAATATTTAACGTGGAAACCCTTCCACGAGAAAACCACAAAAAAATATTTTTATTAATTTGTAGGCACCAAACTATGGTTACAAAGTTTGTAGGCACCAACCTAATAGAGACACCAATCCCCACTATTGTTTGTAGGCACCGACCTGCAAGAGACACCAATCCCCTCTATTGTTTGTAGGCACCAACCTATAGGAGACAACAATCCCCTCTATTGTTCGTAGGCACCGATCCCCTTTCTATTTATAGGCATCGACCTATAGGAGACATTGATCCCCTCTATTGTTTGTAGGAACCAACCTACAAGAGACACCGATCCCCTTTGTTGCTTATGTCTTCACAAACTTTGCTCTGCGTTCTTTACTTCTTCTTTTGCTGGACCTTCTCTATGTTCTTTACTTCTTCTTTCATCACATCTGCTCCGCGTTCTTTACTTTTTCTTTTTGTCAGATTTACATTGTGCTCACTTCTTCTACTTTTTTTCGATCACTCACTCCTTTTTCTTTTGTTAGATCTTCTCATCACTCGCTTTTTCTGCTTTCTCTCCTTATTCTTTCACCAGATCTACTTGGCTCTCGTTCCATCTACTTTCGCTTTATCTTCACCAAATCTTCTTGCTTCTTTTTCAATTTCTACCTTAGATCTATCTTTACTAGATCTTCTTGCTTCTCTTTCAATTTATGCCTCAGATTTGCAATGTGCTTACTTCTTCTACTTTCACCCTTTAGCTTTCGCTTTCTTATGCTTTCACTTCTTTTGCACTGTGCATGCTACTTCTTCGTCATCTACCTCAAATCTGTACTCCTTTTTTTTTGTCGAATCTATTTTGTAGAACGCCAAATCTGATCTTCGCCAATATTTAATCGTCGCTCCTTGAACTATGTTCAATCGTCACACCTCAAATGGTATGCATATGAATATTACATTTTCAACCACATATTCATTTTTTTTCTCATAACCCTCTTCTCTATTTATACTTTTCCATAAGCTTTATATCAAAAGTCATGTTCTTTTTTAAAAGTCACGAATTTTATTAAATAATAATCAATTTTGCCCCCTTTTTAATTTTTAATTCACTTTTTACCTTACCATGGACAAATACCACCATGGTTTACAAATAACATGTGCACTTTCACTTTTACCTTTTTTCTTTTACTCTACTTTCCCTTTTACCTTTTTCTTTATTCCACTTTCATATTTATTCATTTTTTTACGTAAACTCCACTTCCACCTAACTTTTCAACTTTTGTTATTTATTAAAATCATATTTATATTTATTCCACTTTCATTTTTACTCCACTTTTACATAAACTTTGTTTCCACTTAATTTTTCACTTTTGTATTTATAGTGATACCAAGGTCACATTTATATTTAATCCAATTTCTAACCTTTGACATCAATGACAATATTTTAGTCAACAATCTTTCCCTTTGTCATTGATGGCAACCCTGTACTCAAAAACACTTAATCCTCCAAAAATAGAAAGAGTTCTCCCTTGTCTACAACTCTCCCCCTGTCTGCAATTCTCCTCCCCCTGTCTGCAATTCCCCCCCTTTGACATCAATGACAAAGGTATGTTCCCCCTGACCTGTGCTTCTTTACTAACAAGATGGGAGGGATATCACTCCTAGCTTCTGTTTGAGATATTCAAATGTTTCTCTAGAAAGGGGTGTGGTAAAAGTATCTGCAACGAGTTTCATCTTGGCACTTAATTTGGCTACCTATTTTCTTAGGAAGTAGTACTTGATGGGAATATGCTTTGTATTTTTCTGCATACTTTATTTTGTTGTGCCACTCCCCCTTAGAGCGTGTTTTCTCTTGTATTTTTCTAAAGTAGTTCCCCCTGTGAATGTACTATATTTTCTTGTTGTAATTGTTGAGTCTTCTTCATTTTACCATCACTCTCCCGAACTACTCCTTTTGCTATTTATTAAGAAGCTTCCAAAGACTTGTTAGATGTTTCACTATCACAATACTGTTAACTATTCACAACTGATAGGATTAGTTTCCTTCAACATTTTCTCACGATCTACTACAACTTATCACATCTCCATGTGCTTTGATTCTTCAAGTTGTTATGTTCTTTCATAGCTTCTAAGGGATCTTCCACTATCACATGTATGTTGTTGAAATGTCATCAAACCACCATCCAGTTGTCCTTCAAAAACACTTTCCTGAACATGGTCAATGTTGGTAACAATGTATAGGATATATACGTGGATTTGTCTTTTATTTTGCACAATAGATATTTCAAACCGTGCCACCCCCAAATTTCCATACACCACTCACAAAGGCTTCTGAGGTTTCCTTGGACAAATGTGTAGTGATGTCAAATTTCATTCCTAGCAAATAAAAAATCCTTCAAGTTCTAAAGAAGGAATGTCCATAATACTGAATGAAAATTATATGCATGCTACCCAAAATATAGCGTCCTTCACTTGCACTTTTTCTGTCATCAACACTGCCTGCCTCAATGGTAAAAACTGCTCGAACATGATACAATAATACTCCTGAAGAAGTCTGAACACTGTCACCAACAACATAAGATAATCAATCTCTTTTAACACAGACAGTCTGTGTATCCAATATAAACAATAGTACATCTTCAACAACAATCGAACATGGTTGGGTTGGTCTCAAGAAATAGTCGATTCAACAAGAATACATCAGTTGGGTTCACATATCAACAACTTCAAGTATTCCCCCTCTAAGATATCAATCCTCATTTCATATGCAATGAGGATCCCATGCAATTCATCCATTGTTAATTGATCAAGATCCTTCATTTCCTCAATGGCGGAAACTTTGACATCAAATCTTAAGGGGATTGACCTCAACACCTTTGCACAATCATCGATTCTTCAACAGTTTCACCAAGTCCCCTGATGGTGTTGACAATTTCTTCCAAACAGAGGAGATAGGTTGCAACATTTTCTCCGTCTTTCATCTCCAAACCCTCGAATTGTCTTCTATGAATTTGGAGCTTAGCCTTCTTGACCTTTTCATCACCTTCATGGATTGTTTGAAGTTTGTCACAAATTTCTTTTGTTGATTTGCAATGGATTACTTTGACAAAATCTGATTCTAACAGCCCGCACAAGATGGTGTTCATGGCTTTTGCATCATTTTCACTAGCCTTTTTCCCAGCTGTATTTGTTGGTGGAATTGTTTCAAAAAAAGTTGTATAATCATTCATGACCGATTGGCAAATATAAAAACCAAGGACCATTAGATATGTTCGCATCCTTATACTCCAAAAGGCATAGTTTATTTCATTAAACAACAAAGCCATGTTTGTAGAGAAACCTTCCTGATTGGCCATGTCTGCTCCCGAGATCTACCTTCTAGTGGTTAAATTGTTTCTGAAGGAACCCGCTTTGATACCAATTGTTGAGCACACACTTATACTAAGAGAGGGAGGGTGAATCAATATACGACTATCTTTTTCTTTCTAAAATTCATACATCATAATGAACATAATGAAGCATTCACATAAATACAACAACCAGAAGACACAATATTTAACATGGAAACCCCTATGGGAGAAAACCACAAAATCTTTTTTTTATTAATTTGTAGGCGCCAACCTACGGTTACAAAGTTTGTAGGTACCAACCTACTCAAGACACCATTCCCCATTGTTGTTCATAGGCATTGACCTACATGAGACACCAATCCCCTTTGTTGTTTGTAGGCATCGACCTACAAGAGACAACAATCTCCTTTGTTGTTCGTAGGCACCGATCTACATGAGAAACTTATCCCCTCTACTATTTGTAGGCACCAACCTACAGGAGACATTGATCCCCTCTATTGTTTGTAGACATCGACCTACAAGAGACATTGATCCCCTTTGTTGCTTTTGTCTTCACAATCTTTGCTCTATGTTCTTTACTTCTTTTACTCAACCTGCTCTACGTTCTTTACTTCTTCTTTCGTTGCATCTACTCTACGTTCTTTACTTCTACTTTTTGTCAAAACTACGTTTTGCTCATTTCTTCTAATTTTCCCAATCACTCACTCCTTTTTCTTTCGTCAGATCTGCTCGGTACTCGCTTTTTCTACTTTCGCAATATTTGTTCAACTTTCACTCGTTATTCTTTCGCCAGATCTACTTGGCTCTCGCTCCATTTGCTTTTTCTCTGTCTTCATCAGATCTTCTTACTTCTTCTTTAATTTCTACCTTAGATCTTCCTTTACTAGATCTTCTTTCTTCTCTTTCAATTTCTATCTCATATTTTCACTATGCTTACTTCTTCTACTTTCACCCTTTAGCTTTCGATTTCTTATGCTTTCGCTTCTTCTACACTGTGCTCGCTACGTCTTCTTCCTATGCCTCAAATATGTACTCACTCCTTCTTTTGCCAGATCTATTTCCTAGAACGCCAAATTTGATCTTCGCCAATATTTAATCATTGCTCCTTGAATGATGTTCATCATCACACCTCAAATGATATGCATATGAATATTACATTTTCACCCACATATTCATTTTTTCTCATATCCCTCTTCCTTATTTATACTTTTCCATAAGCTTTATATCAAAAGTCACGTTCTTTTTGAAAAGTCACAACTTTTATTAAAACACAATTGATTTTGCCTCCTTTTTAATTTTTAGTTCACTTTTTACTTTACCATGGATAAATACCACCATGGTTTACAAATACCATGTGCACTTTCACTTTTACCCTTTTTCTTTAACTCTACTTTCACTTTTACCTTTTTCTTTAATCCACTTTCATATTTACTCATTTTTTTTTTTTATGTAAACTCCACTTCCACCTAACTTTTCAACTTTTGTTATTTATTAAAGTCATATTTATATTTAATCCACTTTTATGTAAACCCTGTTTCCACTTAACTTTTCACTTTTGTATTTATTAAAGTGATACCAAGGTCACATTTATATTTAATCCACTTTCTAACCTTTGACATCAATGACAATATTTAATCAATAGAGTTCTCAGTCGTACATGACCGAATTTTCTGGGTCGTGTTGAGTCATACAAAACTATTTGGCTGGGTTGCACTGTTGAGAAAAGAGAAGATATAAGATTTCTTTGTAATTTGGTTGTTGAAAATTTACCTTCGAAACCAATAACAAAATCCTCTCTTTGGTGATTTTTCTCACACTGGGATTTCCAGGGTAAAAATTGTGTTAATTGTTTATGTGCTTGGTTTCATTCTCTATTGTGCAATTGTGTTATAAACTCAGTTGTATTTTTTATGCATAGTTTTCAGATTTCTAAATCAGCATTGAAGTAAATCTGAGTAATTAAATTATTGACATATAAAATATGTTGCCAGGTTTCAAAAGTTTAACATGGTAGCAGAGCTCATCCTCTGAATACAGAATACCAAGTGTGTTTTCAAGAGTTAAACCAATAGAGAAGGTCGAACAACCAAGGAGGGAAAGCGAGTTAGGGCATCAGTGAAATGAAAAATGCAAGGTTGAGATTCAAAGGAATATTGGAGGGCACTTCAAAATTCAATTCATGAAGAGAGTGCATAGCTTTGGTGCTAGAAGAGTAAGGGTTATGGGAGTTTGTTGAGGGAACCCCAATGCCCCCAGCCGATCTAGCACAACTTGTAGGTCATATCAAGAAGGATAATGATTGATGTGGTGAAAGACCATATCATTCCTCACCTTTCAGGGAAGAAGATAGCCAAGGATGTGGGAATCTCTAATCAAATTGTATCAATCAAACAACCAGAGCAGAAAGATGATGCTCAAAGAGACTCAGGAGCACCAAGATGGTCAGGGGAGACATTGTTGCATCCTACCTCACCAAGTTCACTCAGATTAGAGATGAGTTGGAAGTAGTAGGGGAAGCGATGGATGAGACTGAACTGGTGAGAATAGCCTGGAATGGCTTCACCAAGCAGTGGGACGTGTTTGTCTGAGGAGTAGTGGCATGGGAAAAAATCCCCAACTAAGAGAGGTTGTGGGACGACTTTACTCAAGAGGAGTTGCGAATTGGGTCCTCACATGCCAGCCAACCAAAGGTCGAAGATGAGGAGAATCTTTCCCTAGCAGGAAAGGGCATAACCAGAGCTAGGAAGGGCTCAAGTTGGAGTCAAACCTCAAAGGGTGAAAAGAAGGACCTAAGCAAAGTAAAATTCTTTGCTTGTCACAAGCCAAGACACTTTTCCAACCAGTACCCAAACAAGAAGGGAAACAAGAAATCACTAATGGTAGTTTCTGCTTCAGCAGAAGTAGATGATTTTGCAGCTAGATTTGAGAATGAGTTTTCACTCCTTGCATGTCTTTCTCGTTCAACCAACAATGGAGTATGGTATATTGACAATGGTGACTCTAGTCATATGAATGGAGTGTGTGCTTACTTCTCCATCTTGAAGGAGGAGATGGACGTCTACATTGAGATGGGCAATAATACCAAGTGTCGAGCAACAGGCCATGGGACAATCACATTTCAGAGGGAGTTTGGGAATCCATTGATGGTGAAGGATGTATTGTATGTTCTGGGGATGATGAAGAATTTGATTTCAGTTTCACCCTTGGAG
>JASDQU010371569.1:114651-138720 GCA_032191745.1 Picea mariana
GGGGGGGGGGGTCCGGAATCCCATACGCAGCTTCCCGACGACCATGATCGAGGCGCCCAAATCAACGGTGCTTGTACAACCCCGCCCTTCTCAACTACCCTGTGATTAACCAGTGTGGGCCCTATCCCCATCATTTCATCCTCCCTTCCGCCTTTCCCCTACTTCCATGTGTCATCCATTCATCTCTCCTCTTTGGTCTGCGTGGTCTTCCCTTCTTCTCATCATCCACTGACTGCTTGCCACGTGTCCCGTTCCTCTCCACGTCAGCCTCTCACCTGAAGGTGAGTTCTTTCCTTCCATCATCCTCCTCTCGTCGCGTCACTCCTTTCACGCCCTTATAACCTGGCATGAATATTCCTCCACGCTGGCCTCCATACCTGTTCCTCAAGCTATTCAGTTATTCCAGGTGGCAGCACGAGAATTCATCCAGATCCCAAAGTGCTGAGTTAGCTGGGCCGTTCTCAATCCCAAGAAGAAGTTATTGAAGTGGTTGGTGGTGGTTAGACATCGTCTCCGCCATAATGGAGACGTCCTACAATGAATTAAAGGAACGTCGGTTCGCCGATGTAACTGTCAGAAGATCTATCGCGTCTGCCACAAGTTGCACAATTAGTCAAAGACTGCGGCTGCAGAGTGTCAGAAGCCATGCAGACGCAAAGATTTCAATGCAGTTTCTTGGTTCTGCTACTGATTGTTGTTTTGAGTATATGTAGGCATTTTTTCCATTTTTGTATCTATCGATGGTAGAGCTAAGCTCCCGACTGTAAAGTTTCAGTGAACTTTCCTGCTTCTAGGTCATGTATCTGTGTTTGAGACTTCTTAGTTTATAACAAACAGTTCTCCTTCTTCCATCTTTGTTTCATCTTATGCCAGAGAATCTACAGTCGAAGGATTCGCATGGATTTAACAATCTTGTTATGATAAAGGATTTGTTGTGACATTATTGTGCCCTCTGGTCTTATGTGTTTGAATGTAAAAGGATTTTGTGTTTGAATGCATTCTTCTCCAGTCTGTGATGAACCTGATGTTTATGATAAACCTTTGCACCTTTCTCATGCGAGTCTTCCACCTACTCACCCTTTATCTGTAACTCACTGTTTGAAGTTTATACAAGACCTCACTCGTTTGTGCATACCCGGCGTGGTTTCTGAGTTGAGACGATACTGTTCTGAGTTTCCTTCGGTTTGATCACCCTTTCAAACATATCGTGACATTAAACTGATGGGTGTCGAGATCTGCTCTTGCAAGTAATCCAGGAGTGACTTCCGGCTCCAATACTTTCCTAGCCCTGTTTCAAATCGTATACATGCATTTTTGCTTGACAGTCGCATATACATGCAGGCCGTCTCACTGCAAGTTGTGTATATACACTTTGTTTGCTCAAACAGTGGTGTACACCTTTTCCCCTTCCTATTTTCTTGGTGTGGTGTTTGTTGGGTGGGATTTTATGGTTGTTGAGCCTCCTTAGGTCTCTGTAGTGCCTATTGAGTACCTGTGGGATGACAGGAAACCCTCTTTTGGTTGAATTTTTGGGTGAAGTTTTCTCTTCATCTTTTCATTTTTATTGTCCTTGTGCATTGGGCTGTGTGTTTCATTGCTTGATATCCTTCTTGAGTTATCTCTCTTTTATACACAGTAGGGCTATATATCAAGTTACTTTTCATTCCATGCATTTTCAATTTCGATATATTGAAAATACAAAAAAATAGGCATTTTGCATTGCTTGGCATTTTTTGTCTTTTGAGTTTTTATCATTAGCTTAGTGCATACAGGGAAAGGTTTCATTTTTACTTCTGAATTGCAAAGTTGAATTTGAAAATTGCATCATTTTTTAGGAGCATATCATATAGTAAAAGTTAAATTTAGGACTTTGCATTGTTTTCATATTTACTTTCTTGCAGAGTCGTAACACCATGAGTTTTTCCACCATACCTTTTTGAGCAATCACAACCATAAAATCAACGCTATAATTTAAAATTTATTAGTAATGATTTTATTTTCTAGGGTGCACAAACTAGCCTAGGATTTAGTGCCTTGGAATAGGATTTTGTGAGTAAACTTTTCCGAGGCAATTAAATCAACATATGTGTCTAAGAAAGGGAGTTGAGAAATCCATTGCATAATTGGTAAGATCAGGAGGCTTCACTCACACTAGATTTAATCACGAGGTCATGTGAAGTTGGTTGAAGGGATATCCCCCTGATACTTTCCTAGAGTCGAAGATATTTTTGTGAATTTATTTGTATCTGGGGATCTTGCTAGTGCCCATACCTCCATGAGAGGCAGTGCTTTCAAGGTTTCGGGCTTTGCTACCCTGCCCATATGGTGATCTGGAATTATGACCACTCTCATGTGCATTTATTATACAATGGTTTATTAGTTTCTTGACTTAGGTATCCCATAGGTTACTTGCAGGGGTTATTCTGTTAGTACCCTGGGTCAGATAGGGGTCGGACAACACATAGCCTTTATGGAGGATTACCTCTCTGGGGGGATATGACTGACTGGTTGTTAAGCCCATGAGGGCCCCTATAACTGATTATGTTACCTCCAATCTTTAGCAGGGAGTCTCAGGTCCCTCTTGGATGAGACATACCTTCTTTAGGGAGGGAGGCCACTCAACCACTTTAGCCCATTTGCATGCATATTGGTCGTTTGACTTTTGGTGTGATCTTTGATTACTAGTTGGCCTTAAGAGTCTATACTGAGCCCTCATTATGGATATTAGAGTCCCTTTGGCTCCCTTGTTTACTGTTACTTACCCCATGATGCCCACTTAGTTCATGGGGATGAATCCTCCTTTTTCTTATAACGGTATGCAAAACTTTGGTACTCAGTCCGCACCTTGGGTCTCTAGTCATTCTCTCGTTGATATGCCTTCACCCTTGCAATCCTCTCCCTGGTCCACTTACATGAATCCTATCATTGGATCTAGGGGCACCATGGCCCCAATGCTTACATATTCATTTGATATGAGTCATTTCCCCCAACCTTCCTTTACAACGGGAGGTTGGAACCTCCCCTCTTGTGGATTCAATCCTATTTATGCTATTTCAGTAGCCAATACTCAGATGGATGCTTATTCTACCTACTACACTCCATCCATGTATCCTTTGTCCGCCATGTCAATTCCTTTAAACACTTTTTCCATGGCAAGTCCTCATGTATCCCTGGGTGTTTCATATGGGGAGAATTAGTTTTATGGTTAGGGATACCCACTTCACGGGTCCCCTTCACAAGGAGGCAACATACATCCTCACTCGAATAATCCTTATAATACTTTCATATCTTCATATACTTTGGTGATGATGCCTGTTCATACTTCTCTGAATCAATTAAACAGAGGATACTACCTTTTTGGACAGGGACAGGGGGTAAACCAGGACCCTTCCTGACTTGCAATGTTTCAAAGTCAATCTTTCCCTAGACCTTGGCATCAAATGTTGCAATCCACCACTAGTCCAATCACTGTCATTCATATTGGAGATCCTTCACTAACCTCTGTCAGTCATGTTGGATATGGGTCGACAACTTCTACAAGTTATGCTGACAACCCGTACTCGGCCACTGCTATTCATGCTAGGGGCACCACTTTAGTTGCCACAAGTTATATCAATGCCACATCTCTAACCTCTGAGTACCATGTAGGGGATTACTTCCCCACCTTTTCCTGTCACATTGATAGTATGCCACCGACCATCTTGAACGACAATGAGGGCATTGAGAAGCCTAGACACCTCAGACGTAAGCCTAAATTTCTTTGTAGGAATTTTGAAGGAAGTCATCTTACTCATTTATGTCCACCCACGACTGCGATACCAGAAGCGTGGGGCTCAAATAAGGGCTCTTCATATTTAGAGGCATCTGTGGTTTCGCAGCACCTTGTTCCTTTGATTGACATGATAGTAACGTCATTGCAATCCTCTCTTGATCACATCCCCATTCTCGAGGGTGATGTATCCTTTATCCTTGTTATCCTACTTCCTCTTCAACCTAGAATTGAAGTAATGGTCATACCAGTGCAATCTATGGTCAATCCTACTCTCCTTGAAGAGAGTGATGCATATTTCAAAAACGCCATCAATATTCCTGATCCTGCACCTTCTGAATGAGAGAGAGTTGTTTTTTTTCCAAATCCTCTCCCTCTTAGTTTTGATGAGATCACTTTTGACTAGGATAATTCTGTGGAGTATCCAATACCCCCTCCTATGTCTTTTCCTCTAAGAGAGATTATCTGATCTATCACAAAGACTATTTACTTAGACAGTTCTTTATCCTCCTCGACTTGGAGAGCTTTGGGTTTTCCCAAGCTTATGTTAGCTATTCATAAAATACTAACATTCCACAAAAGGTCGGTTTACATATTGATTAGAACAACATAATGAGTTTAATTTAAGATATTTTCCATATCATCTTTAAAAAAGAGAAAATATTGTCGAGTGATTTGTCCCTTTCACACTCATTAAATTGGATTTGAAAGATCACGAGTCTTAGTTAAGCTCTTTTCCGACTTGTTATCAAAAAGTGAAAAAATCGCCTAGTGAACTTGTCTTTTTCACACTCATAAATTGGTTTTGAAGAGACGTCTAATTGGCACAAGTTTATCCCTTTTTCACACCAAGTATACTAAAATACATAAAAAATGACATTTTTTGGCGTTAAGTTGTGATTGCATCTCATGCCCCTGCTTGTAGTATTGAGCCTATAATCGGTTCTCGCTTTGCGTTATAAACTGTTTTCCTCAACATTTCTTCATCCTCAACCAAGCAAAGCCCTATTTATATCCTTCACAATTTAAGACCCTATACCTAGGAGAGAACATTTCCCTGAGTGTACATCTCCCACATGCACTTCCCTGCATTGAGCATAGGTACATTCCACTGCTGGAACTAGTTTTTATTACTTTTTACACTCGTTTCCTCCTCCGTATCATAGCATTTGTTTGTTATGAAAAAATAAAAAAGGATGGGTGGGAAGGGAGTATTATCTTATATCAGCAGTAGTCATGTCGCCTTTGAACATAGCACAAAGTTATTTGAGTCCATTCATCATAATTTTGGGTTTAGCACGACCTTAGGAAGCTGATCTCGTTACAGAGTATTCTCTACCGACTGGTTACTCTTCCAGTCCCTACAGAGAACTTCATTGATGCCTCCTGCATCTCATGATTTTATCATTGGGTCTATGTTGCCAGAGTCCACCATATGTCTCTTCCTCTTTTTCAAAGGAATTCTATTAACAGGTGTCGACCACTCCTCATAACTCTTGAATTTGCATGTCGGCCATACCCTTAGTTTGTCTTAGAATCACATGATACTGTAGTCCTATCATGCACCCTGGTTCTACTTTCATCATTGGTAGGTCACCTTGAACACAATAGTCGACATTTCATCATTGGTCGTTGACTGGGTGGTTTCCCTTATGTTCAACGGCAAGACATATATTCACACATTAGGATTCATGCAGTGTCTTGGATTCCATTAGCCTTATTGGTTGTCTCCTTGCCTTTATCAACAATTTTTCATCATCATATGTTATTCATAGGGTCTTTTTTGTGTATCGCTTGCACTTGAAACACGTGAAAGATGCACAGGGTTGTTGGTTCGTGAACTTGTTCTTCATCTGATTTCCACCAAATCATGAAGCTCTTGCTTTGTACCTCATTCTGATTGATGAGCGGTGCCTTAATGCTCTCCTTTCAACGATTCTCTTTTGATTGACATCAACCCATTTATTCTGGAAATGAGGTCTAGAGTCTTATGAGTACCTTGAGGCTTGTAGCCATTAGTGGAAGGCTCTCTCGCCATCGACAGTTGGGAATACAACAATGTCTCTCGATCGATGGATTCTTCAGGTGTTCAACATCGACTCCTCTATTCACACTTGTAAGAATGGACTTGGTGCCTTGATACCTACTTTCATTATCAGTAGGTTTTCTCACGTTTGTTAATAGTATACATCAATGACTGGTAATCAAACGATGTCTCATTGTGTTCGACCTCAACTCCTTTATTCACATGATGTAGACTTGCACCCTTGGTGGATAGTGTAGAAGACTTGAAGACATCACTATGTGGCCACAACTTTCCTGAGTTGTTGCTTCCTTTTCATTGGACCAGTACCTATATGACTTCAGTGATCATGGGAGATCACATTGTACTCCATGGTATACAGATATCTTCAGTTTGGTTTTGAAACTAGTTCTACTGGGCCTTGTTCGTGACTATGATATCTTTTTGGCATGTAACCTCATTTGTATTTGCCTATTCATGGCCACAGACACTTGTTTGGTATATTTTTCACATGGATATGCAGTGTATTTTTGGTAGCCGTGTATGCAAAGTTAGTACAAAATGTAATGAGAAATTGTGTTCGTCTAGTTGGTTCTCTACCACTCCACTTCTAGGTTATTTATAATGTATTTTGGCCATCGCAGATTCTCCTCTAACCTCACACATTGGGGGGCATCTATTAGAGAAATATTTTCCTCACCCTATGCAATCTTGCAAAGAGGGCCTTATTCCATTCCCCCATGCAGACTTACTTTCCTTGATTAATAAATCCATAGACAAAAAAAAATATGTTTCCACTTGTACACACCTTGCAAGCTATACAGCAAGCATATACGTTGGATGCTCCACTACATCCCATGTACATCAGGATTTGTGTTAGAAAATCAAAATTAAATGTCAGGTTTCCATGTAATAATAGGAGATCTCTGATCCTTGGCCTTCCATATACTGGAAACATTCTGAATCGGCCCTTCATTTTCATTTTGAAGGCTATAATGAATCCAATTATGAGCTATGGAAAAGGAGAGAGAATTCAACTTTGACAGCAAAGTTACTCTGGAGAAATTATTACTTCATTATTGAGTCTACATCCCTTTGTCCTTTAAGTCTGAACACAATGTTCATCCCCCAAGTTCTTCCCTTATTGATGGACAACCTCTTTGTCTCCCTTATATGAGCTTTCCTTTGGTGGAGGATTGAAGTGGTGGAGGCCCAATTGGAAGGAACTAGGTTTCTTGGTTCTGAACCGTGCCGACACAAAAGTCAGTAATGTTTTCACTTCTGCTGATCATTTATTAATAGAAATACTCCTTTCCCATCCAATTGATATCTTGAAAACATATGTGTTATGATCCATGGGCATGTTTGTTTTGTATATTAATGGATTATTCTATCTAATGTGCTAACCTATTATATTATCATTATATGCTTTCTTTGCTTGTTTGTTGATAACTTGTTGCAGGTGGAAAGATTTGGGTCAAAGTGCTCAACGGTGGACATCATCAAATGTTTGGACGAGGTATGCCTCTTTCTTAATTCTCTTGCACATTAGTTTACATATCATATGTTGGAATTGAGTTGATTTCTAGAGTCATACCTATCTATTGTGGTTCACCCTAGCCATAGAGAGATTTTCCTCATAACATTCTTCATACTCTTCCTCTTTTGAATCTTTCTAACATAATGAACACCTTTCTTCTTGTTTTGTATCTTCATCTTCTTTGGCATTTTATGAATCTGTGATGGGTGAAGAATATATTTCATGTAACTTATGCCAAAGTTTTTTAGCTGATGGACATTTACCAACCTTTTCTCTTACTGGATTAGGTAATCCTTCCCAGATGAAATCCATTTCTATTTTGTTATTCTTCTTCAATTCCTTCTTGGCTGCAGTGTTTGCGCTTTTTGAACTATCATATCCTATAACAACTGATAGCCAAATATAATGTTCTCATTCCTATAAAAATACTTTCATCCTTATGCTCCACATCTCATACTTAAAACCATTCTGACCATTAAACATTGGTACTCCATTCTCAGAATAATCCATGATCTCCTTCGAGTGGTTAAAATGTTTCCTAAAGGAACCTTCTCTGATACCAATTGTTGGATTACTAAGAGGGGAGGTGAATCAGTAATAGAGAAATTTAATCATTTTTCACCATAAAATGCAAGTGTTATATCAATGTAGTGTTATATCAATGTAGCATTATCATCCAATAGTTGCAGAGTAAATAAACAATGATCAAATGAGCAATCACACGCATACACAGTACACCAATGTTTTACGTGGAAACCCAAAATGGGAGAAAACCATGGAATGCTTTTTCTTATATTTTTTTAAGAATTACATTCATTGGAAGCACCAACTTCCTTTGTTTTCCAACTGCAACTAAAAGGAGGCTCCAACCCCCTAGTTTCTCAAGCTACAACTTGAAGGAAGCTCCAACTTCCCAATTCTTTGGCTACAACCCCCTATGTTATCCAGCTACAACTGAAATGTGGCTACAACCACCTATCCTTGCCTTGTCCAACCACCCTGAAGTAGAAGTAGAATGATGGAAGCACTATCACACTATCACTGTGAGATATACCACTGTAAACATGTACCAATAAAAGTACACAAAACAACATGTACACATAAACCTGAACCATGCATCAACCATGCATCAACCTGTACCTCAACCTGTAATCAACATGTTCCATAAACAAGTTCATCAACCATGCACAACCTGTACCAAACAACCTGTAATCAACCTATACCATAAATAAGTGCATCCAACCATGTACCAAGTATTTACCAATCATGTATCAACTACTCATCAACTATGACTCATCGATATGTACCAACATCATCAACTATACACTTAATGTATGTGCCAACTCATCAACTACTTGTCTCAACCATGTACCCAACATGTACCTCAACCAAAATCCCTCATCAATTTCATCATACAAATCTGATTTGTAACTTTGTAATAGACCTGGTGTATATGATCACATACCTGCAAACCTTCCTTAACTTTAACAACAATAGACTAGCATTTTCATCAAACTTTTCTTTAGTCTCACATGACTAGTTTTGGATTAGTCAATAACCCTAGCTTGAAATAATCATAACTATGTAATTGTAATGAATAAAGATATGAAAATAGTACACAATGTTCTTCATTGTGTTTTATGCAATTCCTCCAGGTGTCGCTACTTGGAACCTCTCAGAAAAGGAGTTATAGAAAAAATTGCATACCTTGTTGAATTATGGCTTATTCTAGAGAGCGAGCTTATAGAGCGTGTCCCGCACGTAATATTTGTTGCATGGATATGAAACTTTTAAAAAAAATAACACATAATGTACTCTAACCAACACATTTGGTCTGACCTAATTTGGATCTATTATGAAGAAGTTATGACGTGTTTACCCAAAACACATGTTTTAGACTAGTTTCAGGACTAGACACAAACCCTATTTTCCACAAAGTGTAACTCCAAAAATACAACGACCCACAAGCTGAAATTCGTACCACAACTAATTGGATATATTTTATCAATGGTCTATCAATTTCATGGTCTGAATCATTCTAGAAAAAAAAATTATTGCAAAAATGGTGAGATGACCTATAAATAACAGAGCTTAGAAAGTATTATCAAAATAATTTATCCTCCCTTGAATTTCAGTCTTCTTTACTTCACCTTCTCTCTGAAATTCGGCTTAGATATCCTTTGGTTACCTCATTTACCTATAGATATTCAATATGATCAAGTTTAATATAAAATGAGAGAGCCTTGCCTCATATTGATACTTTCATGTAGCTTCCTCAAGGGGTTACCTTTTAACTATCTTAACCCACTTTCCTTATTTTAGGGTTAACCAACTTCTAACCACTTTTCCAATTAGTAATTTATCCATTAAATTTATTATTTAAATAATTTATTTTTTATCCACATTGAATTGTAGTACACTCATCACTTCACTTTACCTCAAGGAGTTACCTTCTAACTATCTTAAACCACTTTCTTTATTTTAGGGCTAACCCACTTCTAACCACTTGTCAACTTTGTAATCTCTCCATTAAGTCTATTATTTAAATAATTTATTTTGTATTCACTTTGAATTATAGTACACTCATCACTTCAATTTATTATTTACCTTCTAAAAATCTCTTAAACTACTTTGACTACTTTGACCTTTTGGGGCTTCTAGATGATTCATGAGGGTTCTCCAATTTCGTATGGCCATAACTCTCAAACCATGAGGAGTTATGTGATGTTACACATACCAAAAGAAATGGAATGACATGTACTATCCATATAGAATAGTATTACTTGAAAATAAATCAAAACTAATACCATTATACATCAAACAAATTTGGGTCCATTACCCAAACCTGGGTTCTCCAACTTCGCATGGCCATAACTCTCTAACCGTGAGGAGTTATGTGATGTTACACATACCACCCGAAATGGAATGATATTTAATACCCATATAGAATAGTATTACATTCAAATATATTAAAAATCATACCATTATAGATCAAACAAACTTGGGTCCATTACCCAAACCTTTGTGCTACCGAACTTTCTCCAAGGGTTGACATCAATCACTAAGGGTTGACATCAATATACAATATCATTGTCCAATCGTTGACATCAACAAAAACCAAACATCCATACCAAATATCCATAAAACTAAGCCAATTGTCTGACAATATTTTCCCTTAGTGTTTTAAGATCTTCAGCTAAATCATATTCTAAAACTTGGGCAACATGGTTTTGTTTGGTTTCAATTTGTTTTGGTTGTTTGGATACCATATTCCTACTTGTTTCGGGTGGAAGTTTGTTTTGTACTTTACTTCGAGTGTTATAAGGATGGAGAGTTTCAAAATTTGCTTGAAATATGTTGTCTGACAAATGTCTGAAGACGGGAGGAGATGAGTCCTCCTCATCAGGTGTTTCTTCTTCACCCGCGTCATCTTGATTTTCAGGAGGTACAAAAACAACGTTATCATGTGCTTATAGTATTGCTTGTAAAGCATGTTGTAGTACTTCAAATTCCATACCTTCTATGGTCGGGTTTAGATTTTTTGGAGGATAAGGTTTCCTGAAAGATGGTCAAAAACTTCCTTTACTTGTATATGCTTCTTCAGTGGATATTTTTAAGTCTATGACCTGATTGGATAATTTCTGGAAAGATTCCTGCAAACATTCCAAGTATAAATTTTCTTGTTGACTTTTACTTTGAGGAGGTCTAGTGAGAATTTCTATTTTCTTTTTAGAACATGAGGTTGTTTCAGAATCAATATTTAAATTATCTTTTAAACTCAAAATGTCTTTTTCGATAAGAAACGCCTCCTCAAAAGCTTATAGTAATGTGTTATTTTTTGACCTTTTAACCCATATAGCTATATTGATATGTAGGGACTGAGTATAGTATGAAACAATAAAGTTTTACGCAGGCATCGAATCTACATGGATTTTATTTTTTAATGTAAGGAATCTCTGGTTGAAATCCTTAACCTTTTCTTTATGGTTCATTTTCATACTAGAAAGCTCCATTACTAGAACTTCTGGAGATTTATCATCTCCAAATTTTTCTAGAAAGAAGGTTTCAAATTTATCCCAAGAGACGATGGGTTGGAGTTGTTGCGCAAAATACCAGGTTGAAGAATTTCCCGCAAAAGTGTAAAGGAATAAAATACACATGACATCTTCATGTTCGACACTCCAGAGCGTAACAACTTACATGGATTTCTTAATATGATCCTCAGTTGATTTCTTTGAATCTGGGTCAAATTTGGGTATCCCATTTTCTGGATGTTTGGGTAACGGGTTTTGGGGTCCAGGTACTGCCGCGACATCTTGATTGAGCCAAGGTCTGGAGGGATTATTTAGGTTAGCCATGGGAATTGGTGGAGATGAAGGTTGATATTGTTCAGGTGAAGAAATGCTTTCATCTAAGGATTCCTCTCTTGAAAAGGGTGGTGAAGAACCAGGTGGTGATGGTGGGAGACCAGATCCCCCAACACCTAGGATCAGTGCTTCAAAAGGTTCAATGATATTACCACCTAATGTGTTATCGGGAAGACTAGTGTCAAGAGGTTGTTCTTGCAGATTAGAGAAATCAAGGGGTTGATTTAGTTGTTTACCAGGATGTCTGATTCGGGACAAAGAACTTTGAGTTCTCAAAATCGACTAGCAGACAATTTCTTATACATCAATCCCTTGAGGAACTAGTGTCACTAGTGTTATCACTCCAAGAATCTTTCCCTAATTGTAAAGGGAACTAGCTTGGTAACTTAATAAATATTCAATGATTTGTAGAGATTGGATCAAGTTGGATGAATTGATATGTTCTCATACACTCAAAACATATGAATTCACTAAAATACAAAAAGGCTTTCAACTGCACTTGTTCAAAAAGTTAAATCAAGATGTGGGCATGTGGAGAATGCTTATCATATCAGTGGAAACACATATACTGCTGCAAATGTGAATGACCAATTATAACAAACAGAAATATCTATGAGCCTAGTTCATCAACAAGGAGACAAGATGACAGATTTCTGTCATTAGATAACATAGACGAATGATCAAAACATTTACTCATAGACATAGACAAGACAAAAATATGGAAGTCTGAACATACATAGTGAAAGAAGCTTTCTGGTTTAATATGTATTCATAAAGTCTGAAATACAAAGTAACAGTCAAATCCCTAAGGTCAAACCACAGTCCACGAGACTGTTCTCTCCTTCTTTACAATATCTTCTATCTTGGATTTATAGCCTTTACATCAAAAAGTCAGATCCTATCAAAGAGGATCGAATAATACTAAAAATAGTAATATAAAACTATTTACAAAATGATAGGAATCAGATCCTATGTAAAAGGAGAATCAAACCCTTATCCAAATCTGGTCTTCAGGATTTTTGATATCTTCAATAGATTTCAAGGAGATAACAAGGTAGCTCAAGATCTTGTTTTGACACCTGGGCATATCTAGACCAAAAATAGAAAGGTCTCTTTAATTCTTTTTCCTTTGAATCTTCTTTAAAACTTGAAAGAGGAAATAATCTCTATCCCATTTAATATTATAATTCATTTAACACTTTACTAAGATGATTTGGGAGCAGAAATGTTCGGTCTAAGCAAAAATACTGACATTCTTCTTGTGTCTGTGATTTTGGTGGCTTATAGGCCTGAAATGGAGTAGGGTTAGCTGTCGAAAGTGGATATTTCGGTAGCTAACAGTGTCTTTTAAAACCTGTCTAAGCTGTCGAAAGGGAAGGTCTTTGAAACTGCTTCCAAAATTGTTGTTCTTCACCTGGTGATGCTTCAACAATTACACACTCTGCAAATAATAATGCAAGTTAATCAGCAGTAAGGTTTTCTTGCATTATACTATTATATATCTCTCGAGCTCTCTGTAAGGTATGTAAGACTGCAGATTCTTCGCCTGTTGCTTCCAGTGCCATGACAATAGCTTGCAAGGCTTGTCCTGGGTTTCCTTCATTCGATAATATCTTCAAACAACTTGAAATGGTTAATAACAACTTGATGAATTTGGTGGATGAAATGAGGGCATTTCAGTGCTTACGCACCAATTGAACTCTATAAACACATTCCAGTAGCATCCGTGCCATAAGATCTTCTCTCATATCCTCTGGCAATTCACACCAGGTCTCCTTCTTCCCCATTTTCAATTCCATTGAATAAACTGGACAATGAATGAGTTGGGTTAATGAATATATGCTGATCAATTGCAGGATAAAGAGCCATCACAACTATCTTTTCTAGGATATTTTCATGGTGCATTCTGACCTCTCTTCAAAATCGGTCGTGTATTCAAGAAATTGGATATTGGCTCTGCCACATTTGAATTCATATGCTCTACAAAACTTAGGGTATATCCTTGCACCGATGAAGAATCCTTTGTAATCTTTGAAGTCAAGAATGACAAGTCATCGTTCAAATCAATCATGCAGTAAAATGTAGATTCGGTGGTTTAGAAATATATGCATGGACGACCTTCCATGTTTAAAGAGACAACAAATAAGACCTCTTGCAAATGTAAATGACATGCATCTAGATACCCTTCAATATTGAATAGATGAACTCGACGCTTGCACCTGATTTGTCGAAGAGATATGACAAGAGGGACCATCCCATGGATTCCTCTTTCAAATGAATTTGATCTGTCGACTTGGCATGCTAGTGACTCTCACTATTTGCAAAACTAGCAGCTGTGCATGTATTTATCAAAACTCTGGATGATACACTTACACAATTTGACAACTGACACTTGTTGATGAGGAGAATAGGATAATATCTCGGCACTCAGTGCTGGGTTGTGGTGATCACATAGCTTTAATGACTTGGCTCGATATGATAATTGGCATGTGGCTTGACTGGTAACTTGACCCGAGAGTTGGCCTATGGCTTCCCAAATTTCAATAAAACCCAAAATCTAGATTATGCTTAGGCATATGTAATAATATATCTTTAGGTTTATTGAGACACTTTAAAGCACACACCCCTCTTGCTTTGATAATTTTTCAAAAACACAATAAAAACTAGGAATACATCCAAATGAAAAATCTTGAGCAGCATTGATCATTTTCGGTTTTGCAGGTCAATATGGCAGATCCAAAGACCTTATGGGCAATCAAGGTTCGATGGAATATTTAGAGATCATGAAAAATGGAAAAGACCAAAACTTGAGAAATTTTAATGAAATATGCTCAAGGCACTTTCAAATTTTGAAAACAAATTTGAGTGCTAACAACTGGCTCAGGGAGAATGTCAGGAGTAGTTTTTGACGTAGTAGTTTGGTCAAGTATAACGTTAGGGTCTGAGCGAATACGTGTCATGATAGGAGAATGATTGTTTAGGGGAGTCCTACAACCTCCTCATGCCATCAATGAATTTCAAGCCCTCCTTCCAGCACCATTTGTTGAAGGGTGTTTATGACACACCCTCAATGAGAAGGGAAGATCTATACTGAGGTTTTCTATTTAACCCAAGCCATTTGGAATAATCTACCCTGATGGGTTTTTTGGCTCCGCTAGCCAACTAGGATTCCAAAATAATTAAAACATTTAAACTAACTAAATATACAATTTTATCAATCGACACATTAATACAATTGCTTAACTAATAGTAGTATTATATACAATAGATATATAAAATTACAAGGTTTAAATAAAGCCTTGTGAAAATTATTGTTTTCAACTAACAGATCAAAATGATTCATCTTTTTGTGTTTCTATAAGCTCCACTTAACCTGTGTCAAGTATAAATCTATGACAGAAGCAAGAACGATACTTCCTGAAACAATTCAAGGAAGTCTTTTATATTTCGGAACAAGTCTATGATAACAGAAAGACATATAGATTTATCTCATGTGAGTTTAAAATATTCAATAGTTGAAAGTGAAATAAACTCCAACTCTCAACAAATGGTATTACCAACTACCCAACATTAGATGTAAACTCAAGATGCATAGATAGACGATCAGTCACAGATATTAAAAGAACCAAAATATAATTAACCACGTAAAGAAAAACATAGCATGAAAAGTTATATGCAGAACAGTCTAAAGCTAGTTCGATACAAATAAAGTTTCATGTCTAGAAGTTATATGAGAAACAATAATAACATTTCATAGTATACAAAAGGATGAAATCCAAAGATTAAATCGTATCCCATATAGTTTCATAATAATAAGTCCATCGTATGTTCCAAGAGGAATTGCCCCTCTCCCTTGGCAAGCAGTGTTATTTAAAACAAGTTCCTAGTTTGTTCCTCATATCATGCAAGATAGAGACAGATCTACTTTAAAAATAATTTACTAAAACAAAATAATCATAAAGATAAGTCTGTTGAAATCATTAATCCAAAATAGTTACAACATTAAAACATTGTTTTTAAAAAATGAAATTTACAGGTCCATTATATTCCTAACTTTTGACTTTCTATCAATCATTTCACATTTACTTGGTGTTCACCTGAGACAAAGAAAAACGAAATCTAAATTAGAAAACAAACAAATAAATAAATTTAAAAGACAAGCTACAGAATCTTTGATTATGTAACTGGTCTAAATAAAAACAAAATGAAAATGAATTCATTTATTATCCAAACAAAATCCAAACGTGAATTAAAAGAAAAGGATTTACCAATTAGAAATTTGAAAGGGAAACATCAGACAAATATGAATTTACAATAGAATTGAAACTGGTGGAGTTTTTTATAATCACATCTCTCGATCTCTTGAAACGTTTGTTGGCTCTGAGTGAATTTGATCGGATGCAATCTCTGAGATCATCATTTTCCTTTTCCAGAACTGAGTTCTAATTCATTACTTGATTCAATCGAGCCTATAGGTAAGGGGTGTCTCGATAGTATCTTTGGGTCCAGTCAAAACAACTTTCACAATACACCGGTTCTAGATTTGGAAATCGACGAGTTTGATCTATACTAAGAGGTTTACCCTATTCCATAATCCTTTTGAGGTCATACTGAATACCCGAGAAACCTTTTTGTTCCTTTAAAAAGGGAGGAAAATTAGACACAAAATCGTATTGGGGTGAATCAACACTGGTATCATCAACAGAGATCGGGTCTTCAACATCAATGACGGGGATAGGATTTTCTTGGTTGTGATGTCAATTTCTAACCATTCTGGAAAGGAGTCGATTGTTCCTTCTATTATTGAAATCAATATCGGGAACCCTCTATGTTTTATTTTTGCCCTACTTTTTGGTTTTTATTTCATTTATCTCAACCACATCTTGCCCAGGATTAGGAGTAACAGAGACCTTTCCCTTCAATTTATCCAATACATTCTCTAAATATGTTTTAGGAATGAATTTGTGCCTCTGGTTGATTTATGCAAATCAACAGGGGCTTCAATAAATGACACAGGGTCTTGTTGCAATTTGAAATGAAGGTCTCGTAGAGAGTGAGTCGATGGGCAAGGGTTGGTAGGCTCGTCAAAACACGGGGGTGAGTCTCTTACTATTTTAGGTGTGAGTGGAACAAAGCCATTCCTATCCATGAAATTTTTCCAGTTATCTCCAGCCTTTGACAATTGGGAAATGACTAAGATTTGAATCAAGCCATGATGAAATAGACTAGACTGTGCATTAGGGTTTTTCCTTTGGTAAAATCTAGCCATCTTTTGAAGGCTTTTAAGTAGGTAATATGACATGTTTAAGCCAAACCCTAAGAAAACATTAACAAATGAATATGAAACAAGAATACTAATCCATATCATCCCTCACAGGTTATGAATTACTTGATAATTAATAGTAAACCGTGCCATTGAGGTTTGAACAGATTTATGGCTGTAATTGTTTTAGAGCATGGATAATAGTCATTTACAACAGTGATTAGACCGTGATATGACAATAGGGGATAACATTCAAATTTTAAAATTAAATCAAAGTTTAGTTTCAAACAACTATCATGGATGTGGTAGGTGACAATAAAAACCCTTAAATGAAAAAAATGATTAAGGCATAACCCAAAGGTGATCAACTCATATACTAATGGTAATTCAAAAAATGATATTCTCAATACCCTTTAAGGTTCTTAAGATCACTAGGTGTTTTTTAAAGATTCATCCAATTTCCCAAGGAGAAGTTTTAGAATTTGTATGATGTGTTTAGACCAATCTTGTTTCAATTTCATTCTTAAGTAGTCATGAAATTGAACAAGAATAAGCGATATATTTATTGAAAGAAATAAACTAAAAAACACACAACAACCAATCAAGAAATTAAAAAAAAAAAAATCATAATTGAGGTCCTCGTAGACACAAAGAGGTAGCTATTAAAAAATTTCTTTCGTCAAAACTATGTTTTAAATATCAATGAAAATAACACAAATATATGGCTTCCAACAGTCACATAGCCTCGAAAGGGGGAATCTCCATATACCCTAAAAGGGTCCAATCGATTAAGGATGTATGCCCCCCAGTCAACAAGAAGTCCTTACAATACTTTTTCGGAAAAATAAATTTCATTCGAAGATTTGTCCTGAACTTTGTCGAAAGGATAAAACCGATGAGTGCTTTGCTAAATAAATATTTTTTGTTTAAATGGGATGATAAAGCCATCAAATATTTTGAATACATAAAAGACGCTATCTCTCAATCCCCTGTCTTGATCATCCTGGATTATTCACGATATTTCATAATATTCTCTTTTGCCTCCCAGGATACCATTGTAGGTGTCCTACTACAAAAGGATGTTGATGATTATGAACACCATATATCGTTCATGAGAAAAGTCCTTGGGGATTGAGAGATGAATTATTCTATTACTGAGAATAAAGAGTGTTCCTTAGTGAAATCCCTTGAGCAATTTAGAAACTACATGGGTTATAACAAAATCAAAGCTTATGTCCCTTACCCGAAAGTGAAGGATATCTTATCACAACAAGATTGTATGGGTACTAGAGGCAAGTGGGTCTCCAAAATCCAAGAGTACGNTTGTCTAACCGAAAACAGCCTTGGTTGGAAGGATCTTGATGGAGTTCTCTTTAGATGTGTCAATCGAGAAGAAGCTGAGAATTTTTTGAGGGAAGTTTTTGGTGGACATTTTGTAGCCTATACTACTGCCCACAAGATCCTGAAAGATGTATACTACTGACCAACATTATTTTCTAATACTCATCGATATGTCTGATCTTTCCATCCTTTCCAACACTTCTCTGGTAAACCAAAACTCCCGACACCACCTCTAAAACCCATAGTAGTAGAAGCGCATTTTCAACAGTGGGGGTTGGATTTCATTGGGGAATTTAAGGACAATTTGAGTAATGGCTATCGGTGGATCCTAATAGCCATAGATTATTTTACTAGATGGGTAGAGTCTATCCCCACAAATAAGGCCACTGAGGAATTAGTCATCAAATTTTTGGAGGAACGAATCATAACTAGGTTTGGTGTCCCATCCAAGATTACCACAGGAAATGCCAAGGTTTTCAACTCCCATGCACTAGAAGAATTTTGTTTCAAGTATGACATTGTCCTATCTCATTCCTCCAACTGCTATCCATAGGGAAATGGATTAGAAGAATCTAGCAATAAGAACCTTGTGAATATTATCAAGAAAGTCGTAGGGGAAAAAAAGAGTTCTTGGGATAGAAAAAATAAATATGCCTTGTGTGCATATCGAATAAGAATGAAGATCTCAACAGGAAGAACCCCTTTTGAGATGGTATATGGATTAGAAGCGAAACTTCATGTGAACCTCCAAATTCCCATCCTTTGTTTTTCTCAGCAATATACTACTGTCAACTGATGGAGAATAAATCCAAGGGCAAATTAACCGGTTAATAGAGTTGGATGAGTCTAGAAGAACCGCCTTGAACCAAATGGAAAGAAATGAGGAAAAGATCAAGAACACCTTTGATCACAAGGAAAAAGACAGAGATTTTGCTGAAGGAGATCTGGTGTTGTTATGGGATAAGAGAAGGGAGAAACTTGGTATGCACAAGAAGTTGGATGGACTATGGATAGGTCCTTACAATATCATGAGTCCTGTAGGGACAAACTCTTTAAACCTAGGGACCATGGAGGGGGAATTTTTGAAGTTACCAGTGAATAGTTTGCACATCAAGCATTAGTACCCACCAGCAGCATGACAGGTAAGTGCAAGTAAGTAGGAATTCGCATTCATTGTATATACCATTTGCATTTCATGCTAGAGTTGTTTGTATTTCCATCTGTACATATTCTTGTTTTATTTTTTTGTATTATATACATATGAGTCAGGGGTGATATCACCACCCCAAATGATTGCTAACAAGTCTTATGTTGATATAAAGTAGGTCACAGTTTATGCCAGATATGATGAGGTTCTCATGCGCTCTACAATGAGCACATGTCCCTGATTTGGAGCCATATGTTATCCCCTAGCCTAGGGATAACTAAGGAGATTATGTCTCGAGGCCCATAGGTCCTATACATGGAGTACTGAGAGCCATATCAACTTGAGAATGGCCTTGGAGGGCCCATTCTTTCAATCTTTAGCGCCTCCACTTTTTTAGCAGCAACAACATCCATCACATCGACATGGTCCTGCAGTAGAAATGGATCTTGCTCCATGAGGTAATGAGTCCTAGTATCATGGTATGTGTCACTCTGATCCTCAAAACCTTTGAATATGTGTATTCAATTATTTTTATTATAACATGTGCTTGGACCTTATGCTTTTTCACTTGACCACACCTGGGGGGGATGACATGATGCCCTAGTAATCTAGTACCCATAGGGTTTGAGTCTCCACTGGGGGGATTCATGAAAGGCCATTGTCCACTCCCACCATACTTACCATTTTCCATATTTTTCCCACTCATCCATCCCATTACACTGGTCCGAGCATTGGGTTGGCCAAATATCTAAGGGTTGTACCTTAACTTGTGGGAAGAAGGGGCTAAAGGCCTAGAGGGTAAAAGTAGCTAGAAAAAGATAAAATCCAAAAGAATGAAACCTTGAGATGCTTCACCCAGGGATCCACGAGAAAGCAATAAAAATCTTCTCAACAAGAAAAGGAAGGACCCATAAAAAATAAAAAAAACAAAACAAGACCTAGTTATAGGATAGGGGGTCTCATCACGAGCCATCCTATTAGGTCTATGGGCATGTAGCAGTATGAAACTACTAACACTTGGTCACCGCAACAAGATAGTTGTTAAGCCCTAAATCGTGTCACATTACCCCTTAATTGGGGCATATTACATTAATAATGTTACTTTATTTATGTCGTCTTGGGTCCATTAGTTGTAATTATACCTCCTAGTCTCCTATATATACCAAGGAGACATTTTGATTTGGAATCATATTGTATTTGGAAATTTATGTGGTGTATAAGGAGGTTTCCCCCTCGAAGAGGCTTATCATCTGAATTTCTCTCCTTTTCAAGGCTTTGCGTACTTATTCTAAGGTTTTTCTATGCTATAGTGATATTTGGTTCTTAACATATGGTATCAAAGCTCATGGTCTTGGGGTCTCGCCGCTACATCTGAGACACCTTGGAATTTTTTCTATAATTTGTTTTTTACAATGTTTCAGAAAAAACCCCTTGCATGATATTTAGTAGACGGATCAAGGTACGTTGGGTTAAAATTTCAGCTCCAGAGGCCTTATACTTTTGGAGATACAGCCTGTGTAAGATAGGGTTCTGGAATCATCCTGAATTAAGTCATCTTGGAATTTTCTCTATAAAATATTTTATGTTACGTTTCAGACTATGAAATTTGCAGGATATTCACATAAATTATTAAAATATATGTGATAAAAAATTCATCTTCTGGGTCATCTTAAATTTGTACATACACCATGTGGAAGATAGGGTATATGACTAGTCCTATTCACTAGTCTCAAGAAGGTGTTCTGGGTAAAACAATCATACATTATTGATAGAGTATCCAAATTGAGTGAGACCAATTTCATTGGATAGTGGACAATCTTTAGTATTTCTGGTACAATTTTCAGAATTTATATCAATTATTTTGTGTGTGGCACGCTATACAAGTGAGATCTCCTAGAAAGTCTAAAAATAAGAAAGTTGTGGGGAAGTTACCATAAATTCCACTTGGAACATCCAATTTTGATTAGACCTATGGCATTGTAGAGAAGAAATATTAGAGAACTAAAAAAAAAAAAAAATTCATACCCAGAAGGGCCGAAATTTTGGAGATACAACAGATTAAAGATTGTCTAGCAGAACCACCTCAAAATCAAGGTTTAAAAGTGATACTTTGCAAACATGCCACCAAAAAAGGGAACTTATACACAAAATAAGCCTCCAAACAATCTTACTTGGACTCTTGATGAAGGTGAAGAAATGCATAGGGACATAAATTATTTACAAAACGAGACAGTGAGAAAAGATGAACTACAAGGGATGATGGATGGTTTAAAAAGGGAGATCATGGAAGAATTGAAAATTTTCTTAATAGAGAAGACACCTAAAAGTCAAAATGTATCCCATGAAATTCATGATGAGGAAACAAGGAAGATGAATCACTAATGGAGAAACTCCAACTTTGGGTTGAAGACCAACCACGTTCCTAAGATCGATATGAGGAAGTTTGATGGCAAGGAACCAATCACATGGATACTTCAGATGGAGCAATTCTTTGATCTACATGATGTGCCACATACACAAAAGGTATGAATAGCTTATTTATATTTAGAACCCAATCAATTTGTGTGGTATCAATGGCTTTGTTCTCACAAATCACTCATCACTTGGACAATTTTCATAGAAGAAATGATAGCACACTATGAGGATACAAGGAGAAATACCTTGTTTATCCAATTGATAAATCTCAAGCAAAAGGGTTCAGTTATAGAGCACATTGAGAACTTCCAAAGATTGAATATAAAGGTAACAGATATTCCAGATGAACACTTGATTGATGTATTCATCAGAACTTTAAGGGATAAAATTCAACATGAGGTTCGCCTTTTGGAACTCAAATCATTGGTGAATGCATTTAGGGTGGCAAGAAATGTTGAAAGTAAAAATATGGCTATGGAAACTAGAAGGATCACTCCTAAAATCTATCGAGAGAATAATGCTCCTTCTTCTAAAACACCTCAAATTACAAGGTTGACACCTCAACAATTGGAAGAAAGAAAAGAAAAAGGTTTATGCTTTAATTGTGATAGCAAGTACAGTAAAGGACATAAGTGTTGTGAGAATAAATTATTCTAAATAGATTGTGAAGAGAAAGGAGAACAAGAAAAATAACCATCTCAAGATGAAAACGTAGAAGAAATTTCTTATGAAGAGTTGACTCCCACGATATCATGTAATGCATTGGTTGGAATTAGCACTCCTCAAACCATCAATATCGAAGGATATATCAAAAAGAAAAAGGTAATAGTCCTAATTGATTTTGGTAGTACTCATAATTTCATTCATTATAAATTTTCCAAAGCTCTCAATTGCTTTGTATATCTAGCACTAGAGTTTCAAGTAATTATTACATATGGAGGAACTATCAATTGCCGAGGAAAATCCAATAAGATAAATATTACTATGGGGGAATATGTAATGAATATTCCAATTATTGCTATACCCATGGGTGGTGTTGCTGTCGTACTAGGAATCCAATGGTTACAATCATTAGGACCAGTGGATTTTAATTTTCAAGAACTTTTCATGAAATTTTCATTGGAAGGAAAATAAATTGAGTTAAGAGGTATCACAGGGAAACTCGGTAAGGTGATAAGCTTTAATGGCATGACCAAATTATTGAAAAAGGGGCATCAAGGTGTAATTGCACAACTATGATCACTAGATGTTCAAACATCTAAGCCATCTATTCCCCTAGATATCCAAGGTATCATTGATAAGCATTCCAAAGTATTTGAAGATATTCCCAAAGGTCTTCCACCCACTCGAAATTATGATCATGATATTCACCTAATTCCTTGGAGTGTTCCTTCTAATATCAGGTCGTACATATACCCTTATGCCCAGAAGAGTGAAATTGAGTGCATGGTTGAAGAAATGTTAGAGGTTGGCATTATTAGACCTAGCCAAAGTTATTACTCTGCACCAGTGGTAATGGTATTCAAGAAAGATGGCTCATGGTGTATGTGTCTAGATTATAGAGAGTTTAACAAGATCACTATTAAATATAAGTTTCCCATTCCCATCATTGATGAATTGTTAGATGAACTACATGGAGCAATCTATTTCACAAAGTTGGATCTTCATTCAGGGTATCATCATATTAGAATGAAGGAATAAGATATCCCCAAAAAAACATTCTGAACTCATGAAGACCATTATGAATTTTTGGCCATGCCTTTTGGCATTACAAATGCACCTTCCACATTCCAAGGGTTGATGAATTGCAATTTCAAGCCCTTCCTTCGAAAATTTGTGTTGGTATTTTTTGATGATATACTAATCTATAGCAAGTCTTGGGAGGATCATGTGCGACATGTTGACAAGGTGATACAACTACTAAAGGAGAAACAACTATATGCCAAATTGTCCAAATGATTCTTTGGGGTGAAGGAGGTAGAGTATTTGGGTCATATTGTAGCTCATGAAGGTGTCAAGGTATACCCTAACAAGATTAAGGCCATGATGGACTGGTTGATTCCAAAAACATTGAAGAATCTGATAGACAAACCAAAATAGTGAACAAATGTCTAGAAGGATACCTTCATTGCTTTGTCTCTGATAAACAAACACAATGGTTCAAATGGTTACCCTTGGCAGAATGGTGGTATAACACTTCATTT
>JASDQU010371569.1:138770-150117 GCA_032191745.1 Picea mariana
CACTCTATGGATACCACCCTCCTTCCATCACTTCTCTAAAATAAAAATCTAAGGTTCAAGCAGTGTGATATCACATCGAGCATAAAAAATAAGTTCTCCAAATCTTAAAGGACAACCTAACCATGGCACAAAATCGCATGAAACAACAAGCAGATCAACATCATAGCGAAAGAATTAATGAAGTAGGGGGTTGGGTATTTTTAAGCCTACAACCATACAAACAGATGTCCCTCAAGCAAGCCAAGAAGGATAATAATTTATCACCAAAGTACTATGGACCTTATAAGGTGTTGACAAATATTGGTAATATGGCATACAAATTGGCGTTCCCTACATCATCATGAGTACACCCATTTTCCATGTTTCATTCTTAAACAACGTTATAGGTGACAAGATCCCAGTTCAAACTATATTTCCAGAACTTGACGAGGAAGGAAAAATCATATTGGAGCCCGTTGGCAGCCATTTCACATTTTTATCCTATCTTTATAAGATTCCTACACAAGTGTTTTGGAACCCTTGATTCTCATTGCAATCTTTTGCTCATTCGCATACCTGCCTTTTTTTTTCATTTTCATGACTGAAAGCGTGAAAACCTTGGTTCAAAGTCATGTCAATAGCATTAAAATTGTCACTGGATTACTATGGTTACTCTTGTCTATGTGCTCATTGCACTTCTAATTCAATAATGGTCACACAGTTGGCAAGACACCAAAACCTTTACTCATTTGGCTTTTTTTTTGTGTTGATATGACTTCATTTTTATAAGATTGAGATGATATTATAATGACTGTCTTTGAGTCCTTGATACATTGGTGGTTTGATGTTCTATAGTCTTTCATTAAATTCTTTGGTGCATTGGTTTCATGAAAACACATTGACATTGTGGTTAGACCCGTGGTACAATCATTTCATACAACACATACTTGTTATGATCGAACCCTTGGTGTTGATTTCGAAATATTGTTTTGGTTTTAAATAACACTATTGCTTGTGCAAATAATTTGGGTCGAATCATCATAGTTATCAATGGTTGTTTGATTGGAATTGTTGTTAACATACACCAATGGTGATTTGAATCACCATATGCACCGTCGATTGTACATTTTTGATATGACTGTTTTGCATGGACTGTTTCGTTCCACCACCCTCGCACACTTAGGCATTAATGCATGCCTTCTATCCTGGGTTACCTCTATTGGTTTCTGGGAAATCCCTGATCTTTCGATCCTGTGCATACCCTGTCCAAACCCTTGTCCCTTTACCTGGCTCACTGCATGCTCGCGACGACCTGAAGAACAGTGGTTGGCTAGTGTTTATCCAAAAGTTTCAGGGTTTTAACCTTTCGGTCACCCAAAATTTCACCCTCACCTTCGATGGATGCAGGGCTAAGTTCGGAGACATACAGCTTGAGCTAAATGAGGAATTCCTCAGCTCAGCTACAGGCCTACCAGCTAAAGGATAGAGGTGGTTTAAGAACTCTAAAGTGGACGAGGTGTCGTGGCCGCTCCTATTCACATCAAGAAAGATTGTTAGTTGTGATTGAGGTATGCCTATCACTACCCTCAAGACCAGATGGAATGATCTATTAGCAAATGTTAAACAATTCATAACCTGTGAAGGTCGTTATGGGTTAGTATTTCTTTATCACCTTCGATTGCTGATGAATTTTATAGACTACCCTCTGAACATGTCGCACTATCTCCTACGCAGTCTTTACAAAATGTCCAAACGATTTAAGCATGAGAAGGCTGATAGCAGCCTTTTCCGTCACTTCTTGATCAAAGTCATTATCGTTCATCATTTGAATCTTAGTGGTGATTTTTGGCAAGCCTTCCTATCAAGGAATGGCTTTGCCACCCCCGAGTGTGTTCTAATGGATAAGTCTGTGGTCACTGAAACATTGGTTGAGCCTATCGTGCCACCTCCTACCCTTTTACCCCCTGTCAAACCCTCGAATTTCCCCGACATTGACCTACCCGATACCATGGCCGACCCGTGTGCTAAAGATAATACTAAGACCATTAAAAGTCCTGTGAGGAAGAAAAAAAAAGATGATACCGTTGTCAATAGTAAGGGAAAGAAAAATGCACGATGGATATCGATATGTGCTCGGAACAAGCCCAGGCAGAGCACTGACCAGAAGCCTATCGTCTTGAGCGAGGATTCAGACTCTGAGATTGAACGTTTCCTAGCTGAGAAATACCCTTACTCTCATGGCCTCTGCTCTATGGAACCCTATGACTATGTTTCCAACTTACCTCCGTGCCTCAAGAATGACCCTAACTTCCCAGGAATCAAGCTTCACAGTGAAACCCCTGGTAACTTGAAAGAACCCTTGCCTGTAATGCCAAGGCCCGATCAATCACCATGTACCCAATGCAATTCCTGGCTTGAATGTTACTACACGGATGTTCCCCTGTTGCAATCTAAGATTAAATCATTAGAGGAACGAGTTACTGTGTTTTCAAAGGAGAATGACAGGCTACAAGCCAACGAGAAGAAGAAAAATACCATTGGTTCAATTGTCTTCCGAAATGTTGAGGCAGCAATGGCCTTTGTCAATTCAAAGTTATCCTGATCGAATTATTTTCCTACTACCCAGGTATGTATTTCAACATCGATTTTGTTTTATGAGTCGGTTTGAATTAGTATGACCGATTGGGTTTGATTTCAATTAGTTCTGTTCGTTTTAATAGATTCAAAACGATTATGTTATTTTCAAATTACCAAAAATGATTTCGTTATGAATCCTGTATAGAAGATTTGTTTGCTAAACTTGGACACAGCTATGTTTTGATTGATATGATTTTGCATTAGTATAACGATGGTGTTGGCCCTAAGTTAGTTCAATTCATTTCTTTTCATTTGATTCTGAAACGATGTTGTATACCCTGAATTAGCATAGTTGTTTGTATATGCGTTGAAGATTGATTTGATATAGTTCTGTTAGTTTTAAATTAAAAAACGATCCTGTTAGTTTTGTTTTGGTTCAACAATGATTTTGTTAAGTTCTGAGTCGACATAAACTATTGCATTTGTATTGAATGAATATGAAAGATTTGTTGTTTCGATTGTTTTGAGTCCATAATGATTTCGTTGGTTTCGAATTATCAAAACGAATATGTCTGCTCCGAATTGGTAATAAAAAATGTTTGACAGATTGCATATATCCCTGTTACCATTTGGTTAATTAAACACGATTTCTGTCTGTTTCAAATTGGCATAAAGATTTGGTTACTTCTGACATGAATGATTTGTTTTGTTTTCAATTAGTAATTAAATATTTGTTTAATAGTTCAAATATATTTTTGTTAGTTTTGGATTGATTAAAAACGATTTTGTTTGTGAATAAGACCAGCTACAGAATCGTGAGATTCTATAGCTAGTCTTAAAATTTAGATTTTTGTTAATTTTACCAATAAAACATTATCTAAACTTGTCTATTTTTGTCCACCTTCAGGTACCTATGAATTTAAATGGCAAATTGGACATGCTATGGCAGTTTAGAGCATGCTTTTTATGATATAGTTTTGTTTTAGGTTGTTAGCTTAAGTCAGAAATAGAGACTTGGGAGATTATTCCCAGATTTTTTGTAAACAATGTTTGATAATTCCCACAGGGATGTTTTACCCTATGGCCTTTAAATACTTGTTATTTTTTGTAATGAACCCATCATCACTATTGGGAGAATAAGACTATGGATTTATGATGATACAAGCTGGAATGGAAGTGGATCTTTTGTAACAGCTTTAGCTTTCAATTTATCATACTTTCATTCAGGTTTTGTGCAGTTTAATTTGTGATTAAGTCATTCACTACTTTAGATATCAAGACTTATTACAGGTTAATGCTTTGTGATTTAAATTCTGTCCATGTCTTATGTATCTCAGTTTTAGTACAACAATTACTCTGTTTCAATTTAATGAATAAAGGTTTATCTTCTTCGTTAATTGAACTGTTCTGTACAAATCTTTGCACAGGGATTTATCTAACTGCTATGACTTGTAAATTATAAGATTGTTGTCGTTTTTTATGTCTTGTTTGTCCTGTCATTTATATTTGAAGAGCAATGTTGCTTTCTGTTTACAAGAAGCTTGTGTAGAATCTGGTGCGGGTTTCCTCCCATTGAACAACTAAATCAACTATTGTACACAGGAAAAACCTGAAGCGTTACTTCAGGTCAATCTGCTATTTGTTATTTAATAGTTAATAAACTCGAGAATTCTCAGTAATTTAGTTAGATATATAGTTCAGATTTACAGTTAGAATTATTATTTTAGTTTCTTAGCTTAGATAGTTTTTATTTAATTTCTTTCTCATAAAAGATTATAAAAAATCAAAAACAATAGCTTTGCTGTCATAGAACAGTTCACAAATGATTTTTGCAGGTTTTTTCGATTTAAAATCTGTAATCTGTAAATGTTGTGTATACATAATTAAGATTTAATTCTGTTAATAGTTGAACCTTTTATTAAGTAGAATTATGGTTGTATAATATTAGTAAGTAAATTGTATATATGCTTTGCTACAATTGTTTGTTTCTCATTTAGATTAGTTCCTTTAGTTTAGTTTTCTTTCTTTTTCTTAGGACTTAGATCGACCAACAGAGCCACTAAACCCTTCGGGGTGGATCATCCCAAACGACTTGAGTTATTTAGACAACCCCGGATCGGATCCACTCCTCCAGTTGACGAGCTTTCAATTTCTCCCATCAACAAATGGCGCTAGAAGGAGGGCCTGAAATTTATTAATGGCACTAGGTGGTCGTAAGACTCCTCCACCACCCAACCGATCACCTATAGTGACAAGAATTCATTCAAATGACAACATCCCCCCTCAAACAACAACCACATCAAACGATGATCTACGGATCACAGTTGAACCAGCAACCCCAAATCCTACAGGTGGTGACGTACAAGAGATTGTCCGCCAATCTGTCTTAAGAACACATAGTTCCTTCACTCGTTTAAGGCAACCAAATCAACCTTTGGACCAAACTTTAGATTTCTCTGATATCAGAGAACAACTTGGAGGCACTAACCTCACTTTAAACCCTACAGATCCAATCCTCACTTCTGCTGTAGGAGGAACTGGAATACCACCCTCACCACCTCCATCACCTCCTTCTTCTTCTGGAGAAGACTCTTCTAACGAAGGCAGTTCCCCTTCTCAGCCTTCCACACTGCCTACACCAATGGCCAACCAGAACAATCCTTCCAGACCCTGGCTCGACCAGGATGCGGAAGCCGTACCTGGGGCTCAGCATCCCTTACCCAAACATCCAGAGAAGTGGCTTCCCAAGTTTGACCCTGACTCTAAACAGATCATCGAAGATCACATTAAAAAGTTTATGTTAGTAATTAGACTCCATAATGTCTAGCATGAAGACGTAGTCTATAGATTGTTCCCCTATACTTTTGAGGGCAATGCCTCTACTTGGCATTTTGCCCAACAACCCCATACCATCGTGTCTTGGGAGAAGTTTGAATCCTACTTTCTGGAAAAGTTCGGAGACGATAAGTCCCCGGAAGTCCTAGTCATGGAGCTTTCTAGTTTAAGAATGAACCCAAAAGAGAAAATTAAAGACTTTAATCAAAGATTCTTAACACTTAAGAACCGAATCCCTACGGATTCTATGCCTACCAAGAATCTTATCATAGCATACTATACTAAAGCCTTGCATCAAAGTATAGCCATTTGGGTAAAACGATCTAAGAAAGCCATGTTGTTAGAGGCCTTTGAAGAGGCCAGCCAGATTGAAAAAGACATCCTTAGTTTAAAAGACACTACTGGCAATGAAACAGAGACTAGTTCAGCTTCCAAAAACAAGATCAAAATCCTCCCTAGACCTGCTCAAAATAAAACACAACCTAAAAGCTCTGATTTAGAAAACTTAACTAAAGTCGTTCAAAAACTGTCAAATCAAGTTATAGATTTGAAAAGGATGGCTGAAGAAGCTTATTCAAGAAAAGGGCCTTACAAACCCCCATTCAAAAAGCCTTTTCCCACCAACCGACCTAATCCGAATACCGAGGGCCTAAATCTAGAAAGTCTGCAATATGCCCTTCAAACAATTCTAGAAGCCCAGGATAACTTGATGCCTCCTGAAATTCCTGAGGAGGTAGTTGAACAAGAGATAGTTGAAGAAGAAGAGTCTTCTCCGAACATTTTTGGACACTTCTCGGATAGAATTTTTCAAGCTAACTTCGAGACAGTCCATCCCTACAATACTAGGATTAAGACAGCAAACAAACCTTCTTCCGAAAACACTACGACTTTGCCCCCAAAGCAATCTAAACCAGCTGAGACTAAACAGAGTCATGTAAACCCCAAATTAGATTATGATTTAGTTGAAGATCTAAAAAATTTAAGGGCTAACATTTCTTTTTATGAATTATTAAAATTTTCGTTTCTTCTACAAAAAATGTTACAAAATATCGCAGAGAATAGAAAAAATGGTAATTCAAACAAGGTTGTTCAGAACAAACTTCCTCAGAAGACTTCTGCTAAGAACAATTCTGATCCTCATGATAAAGGAAGCCTTTCTGTAAATAATGTAACAAATGTAGATAAATTAGCTTTAGAGACTGCGAGTAAAAAGCCACAAGCTTCCACCCTTAGTACTCGTAGAAATGTACCTCCATTTTTGTTAACTTTCGAAATCTTTAATAGAAACGTGCACAATTGTATGGTAGACTCAGGAGTGTCATCCAATGTGATGCCATGGTCTATGTTTCAGAATATTAATGCTGAAGTTGAACCATCCACTCTAAAAATCATCCAACTTGATCAAACGAGTGTTAAAGTTGTAGGCGAATTAAGGAATGTGCTTATAAGATTATCGTCTAACCCCAAAGTTCATCAAGTGATCGATATTATTGTTGTGGACATTCCAGAAGTGTATGGTCTATTTTTAAGTAGGGACTGGTCAGAGCAGCTACATGGCTATTTCACGATAGATTGGTCTCACCTATGGCTACCCAAGAAAGGTAAGCCCAACAAGATCAAGGTAAATCATGAACGCTACCTAAAGCTCATAGTCACAGATTTAAACGATCCCAATGAACCATTTACACCTTCTGCCGATTCACCCAAAATACAAGGAATGGATACCTTTTTCGGCAATTTCATGGTCGAGACTTCAGCTATTACCAACCCAAAACAATAGTCCGAGATTGTAGCATATGTGCAGTCAACAACTTCTACACAATGGTCTCATGCACCCGATAAAAACCAAATTTGGTCTCTTTACTTTGACGGGTCAAAGTCCAAAGAAGGAGCAGGTGCAGGCTGCGTTATTATTGATCCAATAGGTAACAAAACCTTGATTGAATGTAGGCTAGAATTTGAATGTACTAATAACACAACAGAATATGAGGCTTTATTGCAGGGCCTCAGAAAATCTTTAGATATGAACATTCAAAACTTGACTGTCTTTGGCGATTCAGAAATCATGGTTAGACAGGTAAGAGATTCTATCCACTGTCTGTGTCCGCATCTTAGAAGCTACCAATCCAAGGTATGGAATTTAATGAATAAGTTTTTTGCTTTCAATATAAATTCTATTCCTAGATTGATTAATTCTGAAGCTGATCTATTAGCTAACGTAGCTTGCAAACTTTTTCCTGCAGAAGGCTTGTCCTTGGATGCATTCTTCGTCGAACTGTTGTTCAAGCCATCCGTTCCCGACAACATCACGAATTGGAGAGTTTTCGATGACGATCAGTAGATTATTAGCTTCCTACATATGGAAGAAACTTTTCAAGGCGCGGTGATGGACGAATGCACTCATGACGACAATTTGCGTGATTTCACGGTAATACCAAATATAAGATCTCCTGAATCTTCATCGGGCATGGTAAATTCGATCCCTAAGTCTGTAGTTAGACTAGAAAAAATTTACGATCTTCAATATAAATTCAAAAAATCGGTCAACTATAAAACCAATAGTTCCTCGTTATCATATGAAAAAGTAAACTTGGGAACTAATGACAATCCACAGTACATTAATTTAGGGGTGGGATGTTCTGAACAAGAGAAAGCCGCATTCATTAAATTGTTTAAAGAATTTAAAGATGTTTTTGCATGGACGTATGATGACCTTAAAACTTTCAACCCTAACATCATACAACACGTCATTCCTATGAAACCCCAAACCTTACCTTTTCAACAAAAGTTAAGAAAAATGCACCCTAAGCTCAAACTGACCGTCAAAAAAGAATTAAATAAACTCCTAAATGCTAAGATAATTTTCCCAGTTAGGAACACGCAATGGGTTTCTAACCTTGTCCCTGTCCGGAAGAAAAGTGGGGAAATCCAACTATGCGTCGATTTCTGAAACCTTAATAGAGCATCTGATAAAGACAACTATCCTGTCCCACCCATGGAACAGATCCTTCAATAGGTATCTGGTTCTGAAAGACTATCCTTATTGGACAGTTTTTCAGGGTACAACCAAATCCTGATGTCTCCTCCATACCAACTTAAAACTACCTTCCACACTCCATGGGGCACCTATGCTTATAGGAAAATGCCCTTTGGATTGATTAATGCCGGTGCCACTTTCCAAAGAGAGATGGACATCACTTTCTGAGGCTTAATCAATTAGTCCATCATAGTTTACTTAGATGATGTTACTGTATTTTCAAAAAACAAAACTGATCATCTAGCTCATTTAAGAGTTGTTCTACAACGATGTCGTAAATACGACATTTCCTTGAATCCTAAAAAATCTATCTTCGCAGTAGAACAAGGTAAACTCTTAGGATTCATTGTGTCAAGAAAAGGGATGATTATCGACCCTGAAAGGACTCAAGTCATCTTGAAACTTCCTCCTCCCTCATCCAAAAAGTCTATGCAGTCTTTCCTAGGCCAGATAAACTTTGTCAGGAGATTCGTCCCCAATTTCTTCGAAATGGTCAGACCTTTATAGAACCTAAATAAGAAAGACGCACAATATCATTGGGGACCCTTAGAAAATCAAGCTTTCAATTCAATAAAAAAGGCCATAATAGACACTCCTTCTCTCATGAGCCCCGACTTTTCGCAAGACTTCACGCTCTACACATTTGCTTCTGACCGCTCCTACGTTGTTGTCCTAACTCAAAAGAACGCCGAAAACAATGAAGTACCCATTGCCTTTATGAGCTCTACTTTCAAAGGCATGGAACTTAATTACCCAGTGGTATATCAATAAGCCTACGCTATTTTCAAAGAAGTCAAGCACTTCCGATCTTATCTTTTGAAATCTAGGACTAAAGTTGTTGTCTCTTACCCAGCCGTCAGGAACCTGTTAGTGCAGAAAGAGCTAGGTGAAAAGAGGGTGAACTGGGTTACCTCCCTACAGGAGTATGACATAGAAATTACCCCAGCTTAGATAGTGAGAGGCCAAGGGTTATGCAAGTTAGTTGTTGACTCAGCAGCAGGAAAACAAGAAGAAAATGATATGTCAAACCTAGGACAGCACAATCAAAATGCAATCTGTTATGCACAAAACTCTGTCAATCCGTGGTATGATGATATAATATTCTGTCTTGAACATGGGTCAACCCCCCGTCACCTAGATCCCACTAAAAAAAGAGTGTTAAGATTAAAATTTTCCTCCTTTCATTTGATTAATGGTATTATGTTTTGTCAAAATTTTGATGGAGTACTAATGCGCTGTCTTGAGAAAGATGAAGCAGAAAAAATTCTTGCTAGAATTGCATGCAGGAGATGCTGGTTGGCATTTTGGTGGTGACACCACTGCCCATAAAATTTTGAGGGCTGGTTATTACTGGCCCACACTTTTTAGAGATGCCCATGCATTGTGTCGCAAATGTATTATTTGTCAAAAAGCATCCGGGGGGATACAGAAACCAGCCTTTCCTTTGTAGCCTGTCTCAGTAGACTCCTCTTTTCAGCAGTGGGGCCTTGATATTATAGGTCCAATCAATCCACCATCCTCACAGTAGCATAAGTTTATTATAACAGCCACAGATTATTTCACCAGGTGGTCTGAAGCTGCTGCATTAAGAACTGTGAATACCAGTCAGGTAATTACCTTCTTAAACTCAAATATTATTACTCGTTTTGGTATCCCCGACTGTTATTCATCCATTATTCATTCCATTATCTTTTTACGTTGTCTCTGTTCCTTAAGGGAATGACTCAGAATATGTCTCTCTGCCTTAGAAGGTTGGTTTTGTAAATAAACCATCTCTGGATCTTAATAAAGGATAGTTCTAAAATATTCTGTCAAGGTCTGTAAAAATATGTTTAAAATATCATAATTTTCAGCATCAACCCGCTCAATTATATATCTTTTAAAAATCAAATAAATCATAAAAGAGCTGTGGGAAGTGCTTGTAAAACCGCCGGTATGCTGAACAGGTTTTCTGGCAGCGGGTAAATGCATGCATGATGCCAAGACAACTTCATCGGGGTATTGAACAGGCCCGCTGGCAGCGAAGCAATGTCAGGTATATGAAAATTCGTAAGTATGAAATCTCTTGACCTTAAAATGTCCTTTATTCTGATCTGGAACTTCTTGGCAGGATACAGATATCAGAGTGGGTTAAATGGAAACCCTGTCGAGGCTATGGATGCCTACTGGCAGCAGTGGCTCTGTCAACCGTATTGGAGATTTTATCTTTAATATCGTGGTTCGCTTATCTTAAGACTATTATCAGTTTTCATCCTTTAAACACTGCTGGAATATTTGATCAATGATGATGTTTAAACAATTTTCCGGTTATTTCTGTTGGATTTATTCTCATTATCTTAATCTGAATTTGTTCTTTTGGCAGAGATAACTGCTTCTACCAGTGTGTCATCATTGTTGGCAGCCATTTCGCATTTTTATCCTATCTTTATAAGCTTCCTACACAAGTGTTTTGGAACCCTTGATTCTCATCGCAATCTTTTGCTCATTCGCACACCTGCGTTTTGTTTTCGTTTTCACGACTGAAAGCGTGAAAACCTTGGTTCGAAGTCATGTCAATAGCATTAAAATCGTCACTGGATTACTATGGTTACTCTTGTCTATGTGCTCATTGCACTTCTAATTCAATAATGGTCACACAGTTGGCAAGACACCAAAACCTTTACTCATTTGGCTTTTTTTTGTGTTGATATGACTATTCGTGCTCTTTTCGTCAATGTGTGAGCAAAAAGTGAGCACTTACATGCCTAGTTGGGATTTTCTAGTCATGACAACTGTAATGCAAAAGGTTAGAAAGAAAACAGTAAAGCTATTAACAAGAATTAAACAAGAACTAAATAACAACATGAGCATAAAAACAAAAACTAAAAACAAGTGACAATGGAACAAGTTCACCAATAGATAGGCTGATCTGATTAGTGA
>JASDQU010371570.1:21977-34806 GCA_032191745.1 Picea mariana
GAATTTGTGGGAGAAAAGGACAAATTTGTTGTGATTTATTTAGATGATATTACTATTTTTTCTAAATCAAATGAAGATAATTTAAAAAATCTTAAGCAAACTTTCAATAAATGTAAAAAATATGGTTTTCCACTAAATCTTAAAAAATCTCATTTTGCTATGCAGAAAGGAAAGGTACTTGGTCACATTGTATCAAAGGATGGAGTCAAGATTGATCCTCAACGTGTTGAAGCAATTAAATTTATTAGTCTACCAAGGAATAAGAAGAAGATACAATTATTTCTTGGCAAAATCAACTTTTTGAGAAGGTTCATACCTAATTTTGTTGAAGTGGTAAAATATTTGACTGATATGCTTAAAAAGGATAATGAGGTGAAGTGGTCCCCTGAAGCTAACTACTCATTTGATCAAATCAATAAATCTTTGGGAGAAGCACCAATGTTAGCAAGCCCAGATTATTCTAAGGTATTCCTCATTTTTTCCTTTGCATCTGATAACACTATTGTTGTTGTCCTCTTACAAAGGAATCAAGAAAAACAAGAACAACCAATTGCATTTTTTAGCAAAAGTTTGAGAGATTTGGAATTGAAATATAATATAATGAAAAAACAAGCTTATGCATTGGTGAAACATATGAAATATTTTAGAGTTTATGTTCTTCATTCCAAAGTAATTGCATATGTTCCTAGCAACACAATGAAAGAGATTCTAAATCAACCTGACACATATGGAAAAGAGGGAAATGGATAACAAACATCTAGGAGTATAATATGGAAATAAAACCAACAAAATCGATTAAAGGACAAGGCTTGGAAATTTTTTTAGTTGAATCAAACTGCAGAGTCCTTGGAATAAATTATATTGTAGACATAACAGAACATCCTTCAGTTGAATATGAAGAGACAGATAGACAACAACCCTTGGTAAAAATTCATGATAAGTTTTCTTCTTCTCCCTGGTACAAAACATTGTATTTTATTTGCAAAATCTTGAATGTCCATCTGATTTTAGTCAAGCAAAAGCTAGATCTCTTAAACTTTAAGCAATTAAGCATTGTATAATGAATGAAAATCTTTATTGGAAAGAGCCTTTGGGAATTTTGATTAATTGTGTCGTTGAAGATGAAACTGTAGGAATCATAAATGAATTTCACGAAGGAATATGTGGAGGAAACCATGCTTGGAGAGCCACAACATTTAAAATATTGAGAGTTGGTTATTACTGGCCAAAACATTTTTCTGAGGTAAATGCAAAGGTTAGAACTTGTAGAGAATATCAAATTTTTGCAGGTAAATAAAAAATTCCATCATTATCATTGGTTCCCATAAAAGATGAAGCTTCTTTCTAGCAATGGGGCTTAGACTTTATAGGTGAAATCCACCCTGCTTCTAGTGCACAACACAAATGGATTTTGACTGCAGTTGATTACTTTTCAAAATGGGTAGAACCAATTCCCACCAGATTTTCTACTGACATAGATGTAATCAAATTCCTTGAAGAGAATATTCTAGCCAGGTTTGGATGCCCTAGAAAAATCATAAATGATAATGCTCAAGCATTTAAGTCCCTAGCTATGATAGATTTATGTCAAAAATACAATATCTTTCTTGGTCATTCAACTTCCTATTATCCTCACGGTAATGGATTAGTTGAATCATCAAATAAGAGTTTAATGAGGGTTATCAAGAAAATGTTAACTGAAAATAAGAAAGCGTGTCACTCTCATTTGAAATTTGCACTCTGTTCCAATAGAATCAATACTAAGAGGTCTACATGTATGTCTCATTTTAAATTGATTTATGGCATTGATGTTGTTTTCCCCATTAACCTTGCTCTGCTTGTGATGAAATTGATGCAGGATACTGAGGAAGAACCCAATGACCTTACTAGAAGAATGAACCAACTAATTGAAGTACAACAAAACAGAGAGCAAGTTGATCAGAAATTTCAGGAATATCAAGACAAAATGAAAACTATTTTTGACAGAAAAGCAAAACAAAGGAATTTTGCCCATAGTGATCTAGTACTAAAATGGGATAGAAGGAGAGAAGATCCTGGAAAACATGGAAAGTTTGATCATTTATGGTTGGGACTCTACAAGATTGCTACAGTGGAGGGAAATAATTCATTTTCCCTTCAAAAATTGGAAGGAAATCTACTGGAATTGCGTGTGAATGGGTGGTTTCTAAAACATTTTATTCAATTTTAAATTTTCATTTTGCCACTCATTGTATATAGTCAATTTTCTTTAAATTTTTCTTTGCTTTAGTAAAATTTTCAAAAGAATTAGGACTTAAATAAACTTGGATTTATCAAAACAAATCAAAACAAAAAAAATATATCATTTCCTAGATACTTTGTTCATCTTTCTGTTAGAAAACCACGTTATTAAATAGTTCTCCTTTAAAAAAAAGAAAAACAATTTCCTATATTCTCAAGTTTTAAAATCTTGATAGAACAAATTGTCTTAAACTACTGATTAATATTTTAACATGTTATATAAAAACTAGAAAGAAGAATACTTTAATACATTCGTCAGAGTTGAAAAGGTATGTTTTGGGTAATCATCTTCTAGGTAGAGGCTTTAGAGTCAAACTTATAGTTTGTTGTTTTACTCAAGGTATAATACAAACTAAGATATTTTGGAAAGAATAGAGCTATATCTGAGGGAATGAAAAACTCTATGAGTATACTTTATAACTCAGGCATATCTAACTCATTCTTGATTAACATACATCATCCCTTAAATGTCAAAATCATATTGATTGCCCCCATCTCTTGAAAATTGTTAAATTTAAATGAAAGTGATGGTGAAAGGAAATTCAAGTGGGAAATGTAGGTATCTTCACCGGGGCTATGGACGCTCGCTGGCAGTGAAGAAAAGCATATGATGTCTGAGTAACCACACCATAGGCTATGGACGCTTTTTGACAATGTAGCAACACCATGAGAATAAGGAAGAATTTCAATGAGTATCTTTATTATAATACTCAATTGAAATTAGTTTTCTCAGAAATGACTCTGTTCTGACCAAAATATTCTTAGAAATATTAAAAGGCCTTGAAATATGAAACATTAATTACAAATCTGACTACTTAGCCAAAATTTAGATTTATATTACCCTAAACAATTCCAGAGTAAAGTTGAACGAGTGAAATCCTTTTTATCTTTTTTGGTCATATTCTATGTAAAACATGTTGAATTATTAAATTGGTAGTCATTTAGTTTCTTCAATCACGGATTTGGTATATTGTTATTTTGTGCCTCGTAGGGAGACATAATCCCCAAATGGAGCCAGATGTTGTAACATGGTCCAAATTTTCATAAAACTTGGAATTTTTTCATGACGCGTAATTAGGGCTTAATATATATATATATAATTTAATAAAATCTTCTTTTAAGTTTTTTTAATAAATCAAAGGTTTAATATAAACCTTTGGAAATAATATTAGTTTTGTTTCAATAATGTAATTACGTTATATAAGATTTTAAATTTTGTTAGTATATGGTTTTATATTAATAAAAGTATTTGTTGCTTGTAGTTCTAATCGGCCCCATCTACCATAAGATTGACGTCCCACAATGGATTGCATCCCCCCGTGTGCTCAACATTTAACCAAACGGAGGGGGGCATAAAACTTAACTATAGTTAATAAACTTTCGAAGTGGCGCTCATCCATCAATTGCGGCCCCCGCGGTGTGTGGTTAGCCTAACCACACCCGATCCCCCTGCAATTGATATGGGGCCAACACATGTCCTATGTGACATCAGCTAGTGAAAAGGTAAAAAACTTAAATTATTGTTTTTGAATTAATCTTTCTCCAATAAAAAACAACACATATCTATTTTTATGTAAAAAAGGGGTAAAGGTCAAATATTTGGTTTATTTCGAGTTTGCAAAGAGTTCGAGCGCTCGATTAACATTTCCTGTGAAATTCTCCATCGTCACTCTAGTTCGATACATGTGCCAATCAATGTCCTCCACGGGTAAACCTAAATGTTATTTACTCTTTCTGTTGTCATTACCAAAATGCAGTCATCTCAACCCAGATAAACTAAGAAAAATTCAAACATCATAGAAGAAGATCTGGTAGATAAACTACGAAAAATACAAAGATCATAGAAGGATGTTTTTTATCACGTCTTTTCTTTGGATCCCTCTAAGCTATACCGTCAGGAAAACCAAGGTTTTAGGGATTTGGTTGACCACTATTATGCATGGGAATCCGACCTTGCCAAATTTTTAGTACCCCAGGTATATCATTTCCTAGAATTTGTAGTTTGGTGTGCTGTGAATTACATCCCATCCAAGAGAGTCATAATTTCCACAGTTGGGTTTATTCTCATTGAATTAAACCCTCAAGTTATTACTAAGACTATGAGATGGTCATTGAACCCTGATAGTGAACCATTAAATGAGTTCATAACAACTAAATGTTTTATAGAATTGAAATAAGAAGAAAGGGTTACCTTATTACAGTCATATCTCTGTACAAATATTGATGTTCCAGGTGATAATGTTGTCATTCAATCAAATCTATTTCTTGAAACTTCCCGGAAAATCGTTTCTATGATCTCTATGATTTTGGGAAAAAATGACAACTTGACAGTTGATGAGTTTGTGTTAGGAATCATGGTTTCAATTTGCCCAATTACAACCAAACCAATCACTAAATTCAATTATTCCCAGTTCATAGCAGATCAAATCCACTACCAACTCTCTGAATTTGAATCTCTTAGAAGCTTCAGATACCAATCTTATTTGGTTCACCTTTTTCTATTTACACAAGCCTTCCATTTTATGCATCTAGGGATAAAGGTTGAAGATGATCTCGGTAACCAACTTCAGTTACTCACTGTACTTTTTTTATCATAAAGAATCCTTTGAATGTTGATTTTTCGCAGTATGTTGAGAAATTTATATCTAAAGCCTACCAAATCATACACAATGAAGCTCCACCTAGAATTTGTCCTCAGTGCAAAAAACTATTGCAGTTAAGCCCAAACAAAAGAGTGGGAGACTGGTATATCTTTGAACATCATATTGAAATCAAAATTTTTGGTTGTCAACTTTCTCCTTTCCTCTTGCCAATTTTCTTGACTCCAAGAATTTTTTCTCTTGAATATGTTAGGCAAAGATTGAAATCAGATGAAATTCACTTTGTGCCAAATAAATATAAGTTAAATTTCAAATTAAAGAAGGAGGTAGGTCATTTTATTATCAATACCAAATCAACACTACAGGTGACAACAAAGTTGCTTTCAGCTTTAGGATTTAAATAAGGAGAACCATGAAATTATGACCCTCATGGAATAATTTCTTCAAAAATAATATCACATGGGTAGACTCCTTATCAACATCAACAAAAAGAGCAACTTGAGCAGAACATTATGATCCATGGTAAATCATCCGATCATTCCGAGAAGTCTCCAATCACTCAAACACCGGAAGAGTTTGAGAAAACGTAAAAAGGAAAACTTCTGAGTCTACCTTAAAGAATTCAGAGACAAGAGAAGAGGGATCAACTAAAAAGAAAAAAATAGAATTACTTGAAGAAGAAGGAGATCCAAAATTACTTGAAGAAATAATGCCAAAGAAAAAGGGTCTTGTTGTGACTATAGAATTAACATCATCAGAAAAGCTCAAAAGTGTGGGAAGTCAAAATGAAACAAAGTCAGGGATTATTGATCAATCGAAGTAAGTAGACCAAGTTCATCAGTTGATGGAAATAAGGAAGGCAGGTGCAAGCATTAAAAATAGTATGATTCCCAAAGTCTATGACCATGATGCATATCAGACCAGAATTATCTCAGTTGTAGATTATGAGAAAGGAAGGTTGAATATAACAATCGTGGAGCTAAAGAAGCAGAAGTAACACACATATCCATTGATCTAAATGTCTTTCATCCATTTGATAAATTTGAATGCATATACAAAATGTAGAAATGATAAACAAAGATTCCATGATAGCTAATCTTGGAATCAAGAAACTTCAAGCCATAAATGATAAGCTCGGACTCAATTAAAGAATGAAAAATTGGTTCCCATAACTAGAAAGATAAGAGTGGAGGAGCTAGATGAATGAATAATAGAATTAGGAGCTAATCCAAAAGATGAGGCATATGTACAAGCACTGATAAAAGCATTGGATAAAGAAATCCAAGTATTGAAGAAAAAACTTAAAATCCCAGAAATTGACCATGTACAAAACCCAAAAGTACAGACAATCCAGGCAGAAAAAGATCAACTTATGAAGAAAATGATAGAGATGGGAGAGCAAGTTGAGATGTATGAATAACAGATTGAAAGTATAAAAGGAGGATCTTCTTCTTTTGATGTAGTAGAGACATCATATCCAACAACTGGACTATCAAAGGCATTAGCAGATCTAAATCTGAAAGGTGTTGAAATTGAAAGTTTAAAGAAAACAATCTGAAATAAAAAAGAAGAAATCAAAGACAAAGACAAAGTTATTGAAGAATATCAAAAACTGAAGGCTAAGATGTTAATTGATATGGAACCGGTGAAGACTAAACTGTTAGGTAAACCATGTTTTATAGAAGCCAAACATCTCATCTGGGATGAAATCATCAGTGAAGTGGCCATGCTTTGGGATTATTTCAAAATAATAGATGACAAGATTTTATTAATAGATGAAACAAATGATGTAATCCAAAAATCATTTCATGAATTATGAACACGACCCCAAGTTGCCACTCAAATCATAAAGTTCCTAAATTCCAATTCTAGAGAAACATTATCAAGACAAGGTGTTAATGATAGAACAACAATGGTGATGGAAACTGAAAGAATTTTCTCAGAGTGGATTCTAATACAACAAGCTCAAAATGAATGCATGGCATTGAAAAGAAATGTGGAATCTTTTTCCAACAAATTTGAGAATTTAGTGAAGATGGGGTTACCTTCATCTTGGGATAAATAAGACAAGTTCTTCTCATATGAAAGCTACAAAAATAGCTTGTTCCTTGCTAGGGAGAAAGATGATAAATTTCAAAATATGGCTAATACTCTAATAGGTCAAACCATTTTTCACCTACTCATAGATAACTTCTATCTTTTATGGCAGACAAAGAACTTATTTTCACATACCCCTACATACGAAAGATACACTAAGTTGGATATCACATTAAGGAAAATGAAGTCATTCAGTTCTCCTTCAGATGCGACTTGGAATCTCCTCATCCAGTTGTTGATAGGATGACACACCAAAGAAGATGAAGAAAATTAGGATTTGACTCCTCCAACTATCTTATTTTTAAGGAGTCAAATATTTTGTTGTATCTGAATATTCTAAGAAATATGATCGAATAACCATTTTTGGCTTTGACCTAAATTGTATAAATGTTCATGAGAACTCAATGTAAAAAGGAGCTTTTTTGGCCTGAGCTTAAGTTTTATTAATATCAGACAACTTTGAAGATTCAAACTTCTGTGTTTCAGTCTATGTGATTCCTTTTTCTTTTGTTGTTGTTGTTTTTTTTTTGTAAGTGAATATAGGTTCTTGTATTACTAAAAGAGATTATGATACAAAAAGTGGGACTTCCTCATCTGCCCAAAGGGAAACCAGACTTCCATGACTGTGATGATTTAGTACAACAACTACCATCCTAAAGCTTCAAAGGTGTGATGATTTAGTACAACAACTACCATCATAAAGCTACAAAGGTATCATTAAAAGTTATAGATTTCTTCAAATATATTGTGAGTATAAAAGAAGAGCTATGCTTGCATTTTATTATTTCTTTTGAATCAAGAAGAAGTATTCCTTTTGATAAAATTACATTCTGGTATAGATTCTAGCTGAAAGTTAAGTAATATTTATCACAGGACACATTATTTCAATTTTCAGTTTTTGTTTTCTCCAAATCCTTCTTTCATCCTCTAAAGCCTTAATTGTCTCGAATATAGAATGATTTTCCTTCTAATATTAAATCTTTAAACATTTAAAGACTAATTATAAATGCCTAACTAAGCAATAAAAATACTCTATTTTAGGATAGATGAACTTAAAAAAACAAATCAATCAATATTATGGATGTCTTGGCATAGTTTCCTAGCCAGAAACATCTCAAGGGTTACAACTGTTGTAACTTGAGATGGTTCTTGGTTGTATTTAAACCATGCCAAGACATATATGAACCTGCTTTAGGCCACAAGCTGTCTCTTGGACTCGAGAGGGCTCTCTCATATGATTTAAGAACACTAGTTTCCCAATCTCACTAAGCAACAGTTCTAATTAATTAAGCACAAGTACCATATTTGATGGTAAATAGGGTAAAACATGGTGGACAAGACTTTAAGAATTAAATGGAAGCTAAGTGGAATAAAGGTATGTAAATCTAAGAGGTCATAGGCTTAATCCATTAGGCATGGAGTTTCACTAAACAAAACATAATTGCTTATAACGGAAGGTGGAAGAAGATGAGAAAAAAAAAATATCAGAAAATATAGAGGACAAAAGCAGTCTCTACAACCCTAAGATGAAGAAAATAGATTTGCAAGGCATTTAAATGAATCCAACAAAATAAAAGAGTGTTTGGGTTGAGCATAACAATGAATTCAATAATAAAACACTCATAAAATGACCTGCAATTAATCTATGATGAACAATAGTGGTGGTTGTACCAAATTAATTTTTTGAACATATACAAATCTAACTATAAATTGCAGATTAAATAAGAAGAATAGATATGGAAATTAGAGAAGATTAAAATAGAAAAGAATGAAGAAGAAACAAGGCTATACTGAGAATGAGCCATGAATCCTTGAATTAATCCATCATTCCAGAGAAAATTACAATTGCCCTATGGGATTCATACAAAAGACACAATCACACTGCCAAAATATCCTAACCTACTCCCCCTCTCTGAAGTTCTTAGCTACCTCTTTTATTCTCTTTGAATGTTAACCTTAATCCCTCCAATTCTGGAACCGATCGCCTCACTGTTGCCTCAAAATATTCCTTTGAAACAGAAACTGATTATCTCAAAATAGAATAAATAAGACAATTTTGGAGTGATCAACACCTCAAAGACATGTGTTGTCTTTTTCTAAAAAATAGGAGTATTTTGTTTGTCATTAATTCTCAAATATTCCTTAGTTTCCACATGTTTTGAATTTTATTCTATTCAACTAGTTGCCCTGTTTTACCAAGGGTAATTTTCTTATTTATTATATTTCTATTAATTTCAAATATCCTTAAACCATTCGTTCAAGCAATTTCATAGCCACGTCTTTTATAGTTTTCAAAACTCCCTCTTTCTAAAATTGAACCATTATAAGAGATGGCTTTTGACAATAATTTATTTGTGCTTGGTCAACATCCAAAATAGGGACACATTAAAACAAGGGTGCTGAAAAACTGGACTCTCTAACCCCTATGATTTGAACATGGGCATGGGTACCTGCAAATTACAAAAAAAAACATCATCAAGAACTTGTGAATGTTAACAAAAGTTTCCAAAGGACCTGTGTATCCAAGACTGCATAAGGCTACTGTAATCACTTGGAAGAAATTAAAAACTCCCTTGCCCTATTATCAAATCCCAAAATGGTCCTTCACTGTCACATATGATATCACTTTATTGCTGCAAATTTGTTCTGAGAACTTATTTTTTTTCAACATGATAAGGTAACTCTTTTTGAGCTAATGTTGCAGTGAAGAAACAATTTCAAAAAGCGCTTGTATACTTCTCAGTCCTGGCCACAACCTAGTTTGGGAATTCATAATAATTAGAAGATATTTCAAGAGATAAAAAATCTCATAAGGATGGAACAACAATGATGGATGCTTCCATCGAGGATTCATTGTGAGCTCACGCGTCTGAACCAGGACTCCCTCTCACCGCCATGGAGGTACTGGGCTCATCCAAGGTTCCTACCCCTCCTCCTCCCCCAACACTCGAGGATGCTTTCAACTCATTGTTGGCTTCTCTGCCGAAAAAAAAGAAAACTGAAGCTGCTAAGTTCGTGAAAAAGATGGATGATATACCAAAAATCTCCCTCCCCCCTGAGAGACTGATCCAGGTCGCTTTGTCATTGGCGGATTGCGTCCTTGTGGGACAGTTCACTGGCCTTTGGCCCTCGCCAAAAACAACGGAGAACTGGGTGGGAAAAAATTGGACACCTTTGATCAAGAACAGTGTAACCTCGTACTTCTTGGGGAGAGGCTTCTTCTTGTTCGAGTTCACCGCAAAAGCGGATAAAGATCTGATCTTTCAAAATGGTCCCTATTTCATGGGCCCTTAGGGCTTGTATCTCAACAAGTGGACACCGGACTTTGATCTAGAAGTGGACGTTCCTACGACTGTCCCAGTGTGGGTAAGGCTGTCGAATCTCCCAGTGCACTGCTAGAATTGGGACTCCTTGCAGCAAATAGGCAACGCCTTGGGAAAATTTATTGACCGAGCAAATAATAAGGACTAATATGACTGTGCCTGAATTTTCATTGAGGTCGATCTAGAGGTGGGACTTCCGGAGGCAATAAAAATCAATGTCGGTAGTTGGACTCATGTGCAAAAGCTAGATTACGAGCAACTTCCTTTCAAGTGCCGAAAATTCCATGTTTACGGACACTTCGCCAGGGGTCGCCTGAGTAATGGAGAGACGGATAAAGAGAAGGAGGAAGGATGGAATCAGGTTAAGCGGACAAAGATCTCCCATAAAACCCCCAAATCCGGGGCTCCAAATGGAAAAGGCCCTTAGTCGACTTCTGCTCAGCAAAGCCCTTCCTTGAACGGTCAAGCAAAAAAATTTGGGCCCTTAAGCTCAGCCCCAGAGGAAACCCAGGAGGTCAAAAAAAAAAAGACATCGTCCCCTGACAAAGGGGCCCCCTCAAGGCCGAGGACAGGTGAAATTTCCTCAGAAAGCCTCAAGGAAAAACAAGCAGAAGTTGAAGAGGAAGAACAAGACTCGGAGGAATCAGAGGAGGAAGGAGAAATAGGGGACACACAAACTTCGGCCAGAAGATCGATAAGAGGCTGAAAGTCTGCCCGAGAAAAGAGAGATCATGAAACCTACAAAGATAAGCTTCAGGGAAGCCAACAAAACCTTGAGAAACTATTGGAAAAAACCCTGAAGATGACAAGGAATCAGACCCAGGGCTCCAAGGGAGCTCATCACACTCAAAAAAGTAAGTGATGAAGGTTGTCTTCTGGAATTGCAGAGGTATGGGGAACAAAGTGAAAGAAGAAGCCATGAGAATCCTCATAAGGATAGAAACCCCAGACATTCTACTAATCTAGGAGACAAAAATGGAGGAAAAATACTTCCTCCAAATTAGTAATAAATTTTGGAATAAGGGTGGAGGACTGGCGGTCTCTGCTCAAGGTGCCTCGGGTGGGTTGGGTTCTCTTTGGAACATTAGCAAGTACTCGTTGGTCACTGAGACTCTAAATGCTCACTGACTATTCTTGAAACTCCAACATCTTGATTCAAAGGAGGTCTTTAGTCTCTTCAATGTGTACGTCCCAGTTAATGCAGAAGAAAAAAAGGCATGTTGGGATTCCATCAGAAATATGGTAGAAATAGAGAACTTGGAAAATGTCATCATCGCAGGCGACCTCAATCTCACCTTGCTTTTGTCAGAGAAGAGAGGAGGCAACATTGTCAAGAATCCGACAAGGGAATGGGTGGATGACCTCATGCAAGATTGGGACCTGCTTGACATCAAGCCCTCTAATGGTAAGTTCACTTGGTCAAACAAAAGAGTCGGTCCTGGTCATATTGCAGCAAGGCTAGACATATTTATTGTTCAAATTTCTTTCCTCCTTTTAGGTTTAGAGGCTAGAATGCATATTCTTCCTTACAGTGTTTCAGATCATAAACCTATCAAGCTTGAACTCTTGGCCCAAAAAAACCTAGGCCCTATACCCTTCAGATTTATCCCTTTATGGATCAAGGACGCGGACTTCATTAATAAGGTAAAGGAAAGTTGGAGGATGCCTGTCAAGGGATCTTCCTTCTTTGTTTGGGAGGAAAAACTCAAAAGAGTGAAAGTAGTCCTAAAAATTTGGGCCAAAACTCTCCCTAATCTAGCTTCTGAAAGAAAACAAGCCCAAGTCAGTCTTGAGCTCCATCAACTACAAACGAAAAGTGCAGAAATCACAAAAGAAATTCTGGACAGGGAGGTAGACTTACAACAAAAGTATCATAAGGCATGTCTGTCGGAGGAAGAATACTGGAGACAAAAATCTCGCAGCATTTGGCTTAAAGAGAGAGATAGGAATACCTCCTTCTTCCACAAACAAGCCCAAGCGAGAAGAAGTTTTAACTCCATTTCAGAAATCAAAGAAGATGCCACAACCCACAAGGATTTCATCAGCATTGAAAGGGAAACATCCTCTCATTTTGAAAATCTTTACAGTGAAGAAGGGGAGAGGGCCCAGAACACCAAGTTTCTAGATGTGGTACCTTCAAAGATCACCAACAGGATGAATCAGATACTGGAAGCTAAGGTCACTAAAAAAGAAATTAAGGCTACTCTCTTTGCTATGGATCCCGATAAAACCCCCGAACCGGATGGGTTTACTTCCAGATTCCTCCAAAATTGTTGGCAGATAGTTGAAAAGGATTTGCATAAACTAGTTTTGAAATCCTAAGCCTGTCAGAAAATTGGGGGAAGCACTAATTCTGCCTTCCTTGCCCTCATCCCAAAGGAAAAGGGAGCCAACGCCTTCAACAGATTTCTCCCTATCTCTCTTTGTAACATCGGTTACAACCTGATAATAAAGGTGATAGCCAACAGATTGAAAAGTATCCTCCCTACTATTATCCTGAGAATCAAGGGGTTTTTGTTCATGGGAGAC
>JASDQU010371570.1:57457-72989 GCA_032191745.1 Picea mariana
CATTCATTCTACTAAACACATTTCGTCAAACATATTGCAAACATCCTAGATACACTTGGAATAGAAGAGAATCATGGAATATTTTATTATGAATGGAGAATGAATACAACAATCCAATGGTTGCTATGGCAACTGCAATACATCAATGGAAAACACACAATACAATCCAAAAATGTGGAATCATGCCATGGCCTCCTCAACATATGAGATCAAACCCTCCAAGTGCTACAACCTCTCCAAGCAAATCACTACAACCCATAACTGAAAAAAAAACCCAAGATGAAACTCCAATGAAGATCCTGGATGGATCCTCCTCCTTGTCTAGCTAGGTTGGATATTGCACCACCGAAACTAAACCTGCAGTGGAAGGGTTTTGCCCAAAATACCAACAAAAACCTTGGATACAAGAGCACTCAATAAGATATCAAATCATAATGCCAAAGTGAGGCTCTACCTCTCCTTTTATCCCTTTTCCATGCCTTCTAGAACTTTTCCCTTTTTGACCAAATCAAATGTAACTTCTAGAATTTCCCCCTTTTTTTTTAACCAAAATGGGTATTTTTATTGAAAATTGGGACCGATTGGGCCGAGGCCTAATCAACCATCATTACATGGGAATCATTTCCCGCTTAATCTATGTACAACATTTCTCATTCTTACAATGATATGAGGAGAGATAAAGCTCAAACTACGGGATGGGAATCCACTGGGGGTCTTTGTCATTTTTGTTTAGCACACCTAGGGGTAAGAGGCAGCCTATATTCGCCTTTGTATATGCTTCCTTGTTCGATCCACGCGGGATATGGAAAAAGTGAGAGGAGGAGAAATCTTGTAGTATTTGTCGAATCCTTAATAGAGTCTTGTTGATCATAGGGTTGTTGAGATCATCATTCATATTTAGGGTCTTAATCAGGATTTCAGAGTCCCCAAAGACTTGTATTTCTTTAATGCCATTTTCTCGCGCTATTTGGAAAGCTTTGAGTAGCCCGAGGATTTCAACCTAGTTATTTGTTCTCTGCCCTAGACCCCAACTTAAGTTGTATTTTCGAGATCCATCCAAGGAGTAAATCACTCTGCCTGCTCCTGTGTTCCATGGGTTTCCTTTGGAGGCTCCATCGAAAAAGACTGAGGCTATGCCTTGCCTCCTCCACTAGTCTTGAAAGACTGCATCCTTGTATTGTAAACGCCAACTTGGAGTGAGATAGGGGCGAGTAGAGATTTGTTTTTTGTCTCAGTAGGTGAAAGTGCCAATCCATTTATTTTCTGCAGGAAGGATAATTTTTTCATTCTTGAAGGAGTAGTTTACCACTGTTTCAAGAAGTAGAGATTTTGCTTTCACAACTACCAAAGGGGGGGGAAGGTTGCGTATTGTTGAAGATATGATTGTTTTTGGCTAGCCATAGTTTCCAGCAAATGTATTTGGGGATGGCCTACCAAATTCTCTTCCAATTTGGACTGCTTTGTATCTATTGATGGTAGTGTGCCTTGCAAGAGGAAAATAAACTTACCACAGAGATCTGATTCGGAGTGGTGACGTTGAGGCCTTAGAGAGAGATCTTCCATACTTCTCTAGCAAAAGAACAGTCCACGAAAAGATGATCTGTTGTCTCTGGGGCATTACAACACATAGGGCATATGTGGGGGCCAATTATGCCTCTTTTTTTTAGATTTTCATTGGTCAATAGTTTCTTGTGCCTTAGAACCCGACATTTGAAGTTTACTTTCGGTAGTCCTAGGGGATCCCAAACCTGTTTCCAAAGAATTGCTAACTCAATAGGAGCTTGGGGGGTTTGAAGTGAAACGTATCCTTGAGCTATGGAATAAAATCCTGACTTGCCCCATCCTCATTTATCTGCCAAGAGGAGATGGACTGGAGCTAAATTCATCGATGCTACTAGATCAATTTCTGCATTTGCAAGTGTTCTGGAATGCCTAAGAGGTCCCATGCTTGCCATCTTCCTGAAGTGTCCCACGTAGAGATGTCTGCGAGTTTGATAAATCCATGTTGGGAGAGCCACTCGTGGATTCCTTTAAGTTCGTTGGAGGAATTGAGGGGCACATTGCCCATGATGTTGTCTTGCCACTCCTTGGGATTCAGTAGAGGTGCTTTTGGAAGGAGGCTAAGCCACGACGGCAAAGGTTCCAAATATGAGTTCCTTTGGGGGTGATTTTTGCTTGGAGATTTCTCAGAGGGGCACCATCAAGGTATTTCTTCCTTAAAATATTGCTTACATGATGCCTTCAATTTGCATATAGGTTCCAAATCATTTCCCCCCCCCAAATCCAGATTTGCAAGCTCCAGGTCTATTACCTGCAATCCACCATCAGAATGAGGGCGTTTGATTGTATCCCAATTGAACAGGTGGTATTTCTTATGATTACCTTTACCTCCTCACCAGAGGAAGTCTCTGATCATTTTTGTAATCTGTGACATGGTCGCCTTTGGAGAAAGAAGGAAGGAGGCATGATAGATTGGTAAGGAGGACAAGATCGATTTTTTGAGGGTGAGATTCCCTGCGTTTGAGAGCCATTGTCCACCACAGACTGTGATTTTTGCTTTGAATTTGCTTATGATTTATGTCCACAACGAAGACTTGTTGGGCCCCAGAGTTAAGGGAAGTCCAAGATACTTTATTTTTTCCCATGAAGCATAGCCCGAGAACCCCAGATATTGGTCAATCCTCTGAATTATTTGTTGATCTGCATTCCAGCCATACACTACACTTTTCCTTTTATTGATGAGCGCTTCGGAGATACTACAGAAGCCTTGAATAATTTCACTAAAGTTTTTTTCAATCTTTATGGAAGCTCCTCCCAGCATGAGGGAGTCGTCTGCAAAGGGGGCATGGTTGATTGGATCAAGGCGCTTTGTCAGTATAATACCTAGGAATGAGACAATCTTATTTTCAGTAGTCAACTTCCTACTTAATGTGTCTTCCATCAAGATTTACAGGAAGGGGGAAAGAGGGTAGCCTTGCGTTAATCCCCTTGAGGCTTGAAAGTAATTTGTTGTTCTGCCATTCACTAGGGGGGCTATCCAAGGATTTTTGGTACAAGATTTGATCAATTTAACAAAATCTGAACAAAAACCAAAAGAAATAAGGACTTTATAAAGGAAGGAGAGGTTTACCCTGTCGAAAGCATTTTCCATGTCGAGCTTTATCAACATCCCTTGCTCTTGCCGCTGGTGACTGGAGTGCATGGCTTCTTGAACCTGTATTACATTGTCGAGAATATGTCTTCCTTTAATGAAACCACCTTGCATGGGGTAAATGAGGTTTTCTAGCAGAGGCTTTATTCTGTTTGCTAGGAGTTTGGACAAAATTTTGTAAGAAGTGTTGCAGAGTGAGATGGGCATGAATCTTTTGAAGGAGCTCGGGTTAACTTATTTGGGAATTAAAGCTAGGAAGGTGGAGTTGGTGCTGCCCCCTACCTTGGCTCTTTTATGGAAAGCTCTGATCATCTTTTGCAAGTTGATCTTGATTATATCCCAACAAGCTCTGTAAAAATGGATTGAGAAACCATCTGGCCCCGAGGCTTTATCGAGCTCCATGGACTAGATGAAATTGCAGATTTCTTCTTCAGTAAACAACTTCATGAGATATGTGTTGTCATCCCTGCTTACTAGAGAAGGAATGTGTGAGAGGTAGTCTGAGATAGTCTCTTCACAACCAGAGTCTTCTTCCTACTATAGGCTTTGAAAGTGTTTTTCTATTGCCTCTTTGAGTTGTTCAAAACCCTTGTGTATCGTTCCATATGAGGACACAATTTCATAAATGTGTTTATGGGAGAGGTGGGATTTGCACTACTTGTGAAAGTAGGAAGTGTTACGGTCTCCAGCTTTTAGCCACAAGCTTCGAGATTTGAGCCTCCAATATTCTTCTTCTTGTCGAAATGCACAGAAAGTTTTGTTTTGGGTAGCTTGTTCTTTCTCTAGATCTGTTTTGAAGATGGCCTTGGACTCCATTTTCACTTGCAAGTTTGATAGCTGATGGACTGCCTCTTGTCTAAGGCTAAGGGGGTTGATGATGGGTTTTTTAACCCAAGCTTTCAGTGCATGTTTTGTTGCCTTTAATTTTTGCTCCCACACAAATCTTGGAGACCCTGAGACAAGAGAGGACCAAGCAGATTGAACAGTTTCCAGGAAGCCCTCCTTATCTATCCAAAGGGGGTTGAACCGGAAAGGAATTAGGACCATATTTTATTCTTATTCCAAATTCAAGAGGATTGTGATCAGAAGTCGGTTTTGGGAGAATCTTGGTAGAGATTATCCTTCTTTCTTGTAGGAATGAGATTTGGATTAAGAATCTATCCAAGCGTACAGAAATGTGATCAACCCCTAATCAGTTATTTGTCTAGCTGCAAAGTCCTTTCAAAGGCTTGAAATCAAGGAGGTCCCACTGATGAACTAACTCATCGATGAAAGGGATAATTTGGTCTCTGCCACTATTGCCTCCTCTCTTTTCTTTCAGATCAAATACTAAATTTAGATCTCCGGTTAGAATTATGTTTGAGGGAGAGAATATTTCTAAGAAATATGATCATGATTGCCAACAGTCTTTCTTTTCAGAGTACAAGACATGTACATAAATATTGAAGAGTGAAAGAGAAATCTTACTTGAAGTATGTCAGAGTTTAGTGAAAATCCAGTGTTGGGTCTCGAAATAATTTTCTAAATGAAACTTGTCCTTTGCCCACAAGGTTGCGAGGCCACTTGAGGAACCTCTTGCCCTGATGGCTTTCCCAACATATTTCTTACATTTCTGATTGTTGATTTCAAGAATGGTGTCCCCTTCAATTTTTGTCTCTTGGAGCAGGAGGATCTCGGGCGGGTCGATTTTCAATAGGTCTTTGACTGCTTCGGCCTTCGATGGATTCCCCAAGCCTCTGCAGTTCCAAGAGACTATACACATTATTTTCTGGGGTTGGAGTGGGTAGGCCCTCCCTTGGGAGGCCTTGTTCTGGTATTTATTCCAATGGAAATCTCAATGGTGGATTGGATTCCTTGCATTTTTTGCCTCTCTGCTTCTTCTTCTCTTGCTTCTTTGTGAGATTGTCTCCCTGCTCTTTTTTAGGGTCTCTCAAAAGACTCATCCTCTGAATATCTGGAGTTTTCCCGGTGTTTATTTTTTATTATTTCTATGTAGGAAGGGGAAGAGGAGGTTTTGATTGGGGAACCGGATTGGGCTGCCTCATCGTTGTTTTTTCCCACTGTGGGAGGAAGGGTTTGTTTCTCAAGTTATTCAATCACTGGATCATATATTTCTGAAGGGTTGTTGAGGATTTTGAAGGGGTTTTTAGGAGCCTCTGGGATTGGAGGGGCTGAGCTTCCTTCCTCGGGAGCTTTCCCTGGAATAGGGGTGCCAGGCCCTTTTGATGCCCCTTTCCCTTTGAATATGTTGTTATTCTTTGATGGGGCTACTTTCTGGACTTGTGTCCATTGTTCTCCTTTCGAGTTCTCCCCCTCTTCTTCTACCTCGTTTTTTCAATTCCTGGCGAAGTGTCCGTAGCCATGGAAATATGTGAATTTGAATGGAAGTTGTTCATAATCCAGCTCTTGGATGTGAGACTAGTCCGCGACCTTTAGTTGAATGGATTCCGAGAGCCCCACCTCCATATCTACTTCGATGCATATTCTGGCGTAGGAATACTGATCCTTTATGTCTTCTTTATCGATGTATTTTCCGAGAGTGTTCCCAACAGATTCCAAAGACTTCAGATTCCAACAATGCAAGGGAAGATGGGGTAGGCACACCCAGACCGGTACGGCTGAGGGCACATCTTGTGTCAGATTGAATTCTGGAGACCATTTGTTCAGGTACAGACCCTGAGGGCCCATAAAGTATGGTCCATTCCTGAATATGAGGTTTATGTCCTCTGTGGTGTCAAAGAAAAATGCGTAGAATCCCCTGCCGACGAGATGGATTTTGATGCCTTATTTTACAAGGGGCTCCAATTCCTATGAACCCATGCATATACAGCTTTGGGAGAAGGCCATAGGCCTTTGAACTGGCCAATGCGTTCCTGTTCAACAAGGTTCAAAGCAGATATGCATGTTTCTTCTGCTGGGAGGGTGACTGAGGGAATACTATCCAGTCTTTTGACGAATTTTTGTTGCATCTCTGAGGCAGCTCGTTTGCTGTTGGTTGTGACCAATTTTATGAAAGCAACTATCTCTGGAGGGAGAGGTGGGGGGGGAGCCTTAGGGCCCCCTCATAGGGCCATGGTGTGAGGGAAGAAGGGAGGGGACGCACCAGGTGCACGTGTGGGAAGCCTCCTGGAGCGTGAGCATTTTAGGATTCCTCAGGACCAAGCTTGTTTTTTACTAACTCTACAAATTTTGAATTTCTCTTTTTGACTAAATCAAATATAACCCTTATTTTCCCTCCAATTTTCACTTTAAGATTAAAAGTCACTTTAATAATGGTTAAGTAACTTATTAATATAAAGTTACTTTACTTCCCTAATGTCACTTTAAAAACATAACATCTCCTAACTAAGTGACATTAAATGACCCCCTATTTTACTCCTTTTTCTCCACTAACAAGCCATGAAAGTCCCTTCTACTACAAAACAAGGGAACCCAAAAATGGGGACATTACAAATCCCCCCTTCCCAGAGATTGCTTGTCCTCAAGAAATGCCATCATGGCCTAACGCTCCATCGATTGATCCAGATTGAAACTAAAAATGATATCAGGATCCCAAACCACCCTGTAATATGTGAAACATCCTCCACCCAAGTTGTGGCCTAGTAATGTACTGACATAAGAGGCCTCCTGAAAACTTCCCACAAGTAAGGCCACTCGGTGCTACAACAACTTGATCCACCTATCAAGGAACTGCTCTGCTAGGGTATGAGTCTTATGAAGGAAAAAAATGGCTCTCGCCTCTGTGTCAATTGTCGCATTATCTACTAATGAAATCCCAGGGTCCCAAGCTATCCTATGAAAGGAACCACCACGTTGATGTTGCGCCACTCTGATCATAAATATCTAATCTTATTTTTAAACTGCATCTTCCATACCTGCATCCACAAGCTGTGAAGCCTCAAAGAATTGTCCCTACTAGTGAGGATCATATCTGGCCAATGTATCTGAGTAAAGTCAACTAAACCAACTCTAAAATCAAACATCGTAGAGAATTCTATGCGGTCACAAGCTGATTGGGCATCAATGACACTTAACCTCCAAGTGTCAAAGGGAAAATCCCTAATACTCTAGCATGCCCAGCCTACTGCAATCATCAAAGCATAATCTAGACAATATCCTAATACATTGTTTGCAAAGTGTCTCTATGCGAACACAAGAATTTCATTGGTGGTAAAGTTACTAGGATCCCAAACTAGCTTGTATGATGTGGAGCACCCTCTACTCATAGCACTAGTCTGTAATGTGCTAATACAAGAATCCATTTTCCTATCCCTAATAATTCAGGCCATCATAAGCTTCACAAACTCGGTCAACTCCTCGGAAGACCACTCCTCCAAGAAACCACTCCTAATCCTCTCAAAGGTAAACTCTATAAAGTCAAAATCAGCGCTCAAATATCCATTAGTAGTTGAATTGTCAAGCAAAGTAATCCCAGGGTCCCAAACTAATCCTAAAAAGGTACCACCATGTTGACGTTGCACCACTCTGATCATCATTGTCGGACCAATGCGCCCAGTCTGCATCCTCCTCTCCTAGAACCCCAAGATGAGCTCTCTGAAGGGACTAAAACCATTGCCCTAAATCCTCCCCTGTGAAGGTGTCTTAGTGAAATCTAAACCTACAAATCCATGACCAACCTCGATTATGACCTGCCATATAGAGTAAGTCTCAACCTCCCCTCTACTGAAATCCCAGAAATAAAGAAAAACAATCATTTTCATGGCTTTGTCAATCATCATCAACTGAATAAATATGTCAATCAAATAAATTCTCGGATCCCACCACCAATTGGAGGTCCACCACTCCCAATACCTGCTAGTTGTTGTTGTTCCCTAATGGTAACCCTCATAGTCAAAATGAGCCAAGTCCTTGGTATGCCATCATCTGGTGGAAACCAAGTACTAGGTATCAACTCTGTGTCTGTTAATCCTTTCGACTCCTTCCAAACTATTCTAATAGTTGTATTGTCCCAATCAGGGTCACTATACTTAGGCAACCTATGGAGCCTAAACGCCTCCCTAAAGAACCATTATGTCAACCACAACACCTGATACTCTGATGAAGTCCCTAAAATGTAGTCCATTCCATGTGCCTATGTATTGTGATCTATTCACACTCTTTCCCACCACTGTCCTTAAATGAGTGTAGACTGCCATAGTTTGTTGGATAGGTATGCCCTGACTCATTCTATTACAATTCATGCATTCTTTCACATGTCTCCACACATCGTCTCCAAGGCCCTTTCATGAGAACCTCTATCTAATATGTTGATAAGTCTGGAAGTATCCAGGATGCCTTGCCAAGGATGTATCATGTGTATCTCTCATGATATCCTCCCTAAGTGTGGACTCAAGGACTAAGTATATACTACCTCGGTAATAGATGATATCAACTATCACTTTGTACCTATCATCATGAATGTGACCCTCCATCAACTCACAAGCAAACTAGTACTTGGAATATTCCACCAAAAGGTGGGACTTCCAATCAAGTGAAATTATTGAGAGCCAATACAATGTGTTATGGATATCCTTTTGATGTGTCTGTGCATCCTACACACTGCTCACATGGATACAATATAAAATATATGCCCTATAAAACTCCCTATCCATGTCCCGATGATAGCATGACTTAAGATCAATCTCATGAAGCTCATCCATCCACTCATTGATCCTGGGTGAACTAAAGTCAATGATATGTCGGAAGCCCTTGTCTAGAGGTATCCCATGGGAAAACATCCCAAAAACCCATTGCACACCACCATACATAGTTGTATATTATGGTATACCACTTCACACCACTGTATCATCATGTACCATCATGTATCCTATATGTGTCATTGTATCATCACTCTAATAATATCAACTGAACCTAGATCCTAGAGTGACGTATCCACAACTGTTCTTTACGCGTTCCCCCAATCAATTGGTGCATATACTTCCTTGTTGGCTTGTCCATAGGGAATTTTCTCAACTACCTCCTATGTAGTTAATCCTTTAGCCACAAGACACAACTCACAATCCCTGTAATGCAAAATAGGTGCACAGTCAAAACTCTATGTGTCAAATCTCTCCTCAAATACCTGCAACTATGAATGCTCCTCATGTGGAATCATCATGGGAATTTCCTCCCTAAGATCATGACTACCACCCATGCCCTCGTGTGTCAACACCTGCACAATTTGTTCCTCCTTGACCAATAATTGGTCCTCCAAACCTTGCAATGTTAAGGGATTTTGTTCAATTTCACCACCATGTCGAGTTATAATCATGTATTGGATCCTCATCATGGATAGGTGTTATTATGCTTGAACTACCCTCATCATAAGCATTGTACACAGTGGAAGATGTTGGATCCTCAACATCGACTGATTGGAATATCTCCTCATGGTCATCAAAAGTAGGACAAGATTTTTTATCCTTATTTTCTCCATCTAACACACTAGTGTCATCGGTCTCATCGATTATTTCATAGGTTGTTGTTTGGTCTTCCTCCATGCATACATCCTCAACATGGCTAGATGTATGCAGGTCAACTTGTGATTCTACCAAACTCCGATCATGAGTTGAGTTTTTGGTGGTATCAACCTTTTTAGATTTGGGCCTTTTGCCCTTCTTCTCAAATAATAAGTGTAGATCCTCCCACATCCTTACCATATTCTCCTGAGATCCCTTCATGGACTACATAAGTTCTATCATCCCCTTATCCATGTTGATTATACCCACACTGTAAATCGCACGGCCTTTTTTGGAAAAACCCTTAAAATTTTCCGAAATTAAAATGATGATAGCTTTGCTTCCCAGACTCTGTTTTGGCTATTTTTTTTTTTAATTGGGTATTTGTTCCAAGAGGAATTCGAATATCCATTTTTTTTTTGGCAATTTCTGATTAGAAATTTTAAGATCTGAGCCTGAAGTGCGTCGCCCCTTTTTTTTTCCAAAAACAATTCTGCAAAAAGACCCTAAAATTTTTGCCCTTATTTGGCCAAGGAAAGTGCTTTGATGCAATCAAAGGCTGACAATATCACCAGCTCTGATACCACTGTAATATCCTGAATAGAGCTAGGTAAATCTTTTATGAATTTCTATGAAATTATGTTATTTTTCCACAAATATTTTACATTCATGCTACTAAAGACATTTTTTCAAACATATTCCAAGCATCCTAGATACACTTGGAATATAAGAGAATCATGGAATCTTTCATTGTGAATGGAGACTAAATACAACAATCCAATGGTTGCTATGGCAGTTGCAATACATCAATGGAAAACACACAATACAAGCCAAAAACCAAGAATCATGCCATGGCCTCCCCAACAGATGAGATCAAACCCTCCAAGTGCCACAACCTCTCCAAGCAAATCACTACAACCCAAAATTGAAAACAAACCCAAGATGAAGCTCCAATAAATATCTTGGATGTATTATCCTCCTTGTCTATCTAGGGTGGATATTTCACCACCGAAACTAAACTTGCAGTGGAAGGGTTTTGCCTAAAACCCCAATGAAAACGTTGGCTAAAGAGAACTCAATAAGATATCAAATCATAATGCCAAAGTGAGGCTCTACCCCTCCTTTTATCCTTTTTCCACGACTTTTAGAACTTTTCCCTTTTTGACCAAATCAAATGTAACTTCTAGAATTTCCCCTTTTTTACTAAATCAAATATAACCCTTATTTCCCCTCCAATTTTCACTTTAAGATAATAATGGTTAAGTAACTTATTAATCTAAAGTTACTTTACTTCCCTAATTTCACTTTAAAAATGTAACATCTCCTAACTAAGTGACATTAAATGACCCCCTTTTTACTCTTTTTTCTCCACTGACAAGCCACATAAGTCCCTTCTACTACAAAACAAGGTAACCCAAAAATGGGGACATTACATAATTTCACAAGAGTGGAGGAGTAATTTCATTATTTTTATTGATTTTGATTTTCATGTGGGTTAGGGGATAATTTTATGATTTTTTATTTATTAACTTTGATTTTTACGTAGATTCTTTTAGTTAATTAGTTTCCTATTTTGTTTCTTTTTTATTTAATTCTTATTTTTCACTAGGATTATTGGCCAAAATTAGAACACGATCCCTAGGTCCTATGTATCCTCTAGGTTCTTACACAAATCAACTAAAGGGGCTAAAAAATATATTAACCATTCAATATTGAATTAACTCATGCATGTGGTACAATGATTTTTAGGTTGAAGATCAATGACCCATATTCACCCATAAGCAGACCAAGGGCTAATGAGCACCAAATTTCAAACAGACATATCATGAGCTACAAGTATTAGAATCAGACCCAAGATACCTCATTGGAAGAGTATTTCAGGCCAAAACCATATGAGATAACCCCAAAATACGTGAANGACTATGCAAACTTTAAACGACCATATCTAGAGCTACATGAAACGAAATTAGGCCCAGGATAGCTCGTCGTAAAGATAATTGAGAATAAAATGTGATGGCACAACAAGTATTGATAGATTGAGGGTGAATATTCCCAGAAAAATTAGAAAAAAAAGAAGAGGCATGGATTTAATTAGAAAATGGGTTGTACAATGTTTAAGCAGTCATATTTGAAGCTACAGGAGTCGAAATCAGACTTGCAAGAGCACAATGGAAGGATGCGACAAAGGAGAAGAAGATAGGATGACATTAATCACCAAGATGACACCATAAATGCCTAGAATAACTTGAAGAACAGAACGATACAACAACATACATAGTTGATATTTTTTTTTAAATATCACTCATGAACACAAAATAAAATGAAAATAACTACTCAATACTCTCTTCAAATTCTATTTATAGTGCTTACCTTTTCATGTATGAAAATTTAAAAAAGAGAATCGAAATGTAAAATGACAAAACAAAGGGAAACAAAATGAATTGTCACAAGAACTGGGGAGCCTCTCTTATCTTATAAAAGAGAACGCGTTGAACATAGAAGAGGACTTTTACCCATTGTGTAGATTGTTGATACTCTTTTTGCTGGATATACTAAGAGAAAAATCTGTTTTCGAAGTCATAACTGTATCAATTGCGTTTGGGACTAATCCATAAATGTGTTTTTCATTTGAGTTTTTATGAGTGCTAATCATATGAACTATTTTTGTGCTTAGTATTTAGAATGCTCATATTGTTGTGATTTATTCTGAGTACAGAGATGGTGTTACAGGTCTTATTTGCAACCAGTTGCGATAATATTTGCAATATTATTGTTTTAATATATCTGTGGTTGCCATGGATTATTTATGTTGTCAAAGATATCATTTTAACATGTATTCATCTATTAGTTTTTCTCATGCGCATGATAGGTTAGAAGTAATTAGGTTCGATTACTTTTATTTCAATTTAGAATAGATTTAGAATTAATTAGAACTCTTTGGGGGACAATTCATCGTCTTTCCCATCTTTATTCTTTTAATTCTTAGTGGAAACCAAACCCACATACTAGTCGAAAATGCTACACCAAACGAGAGCAGGTCTAATTGAGACATGCCATCGAGCGTTGTCCCTTACCTGCTTGACAAGACATTTGGACCCATCAACACCTTGGATACCTCTAAGCTCAATTTCCTTTCCTTCTAAGGAAAATATCTTGAAAAGATATTTAAAATTAAGGGTCATTGTTCCCAATGATTATAACCATTGGACCCCTAATACAACGTCAACACCACCCATTTGGATGGCAATCACGGGACTATCCCAAAAGTACTCCCCAATATTGAGCTTAATACAATGGCACTTCCCAGAAAAATTTATGGTAAATCCACATGTAACCATCACTTGAAACTTTAGTGCTGGAAATATAAAGCAATTGATATCTTTTGCTAATTTGTAATTGATGAAGTTATGGGTACTACTAGAATCAATCAACACTATTACGTTTTTTCTTTTTGATGTATCCTTGCATCTTGAGGGTTTCTGGAGTACTGATCTCAGCCAATGTATGACAGGATATAGTTGGAGTAGTCTGTTATATATCTAGATCTTGTGATGGTTCCAATTCTTGATCTTCTCCCTCTTCACTGTTTATGTAGAATAATTTATTATCGACGCATTTATGCCCCTTACTGTACTTGTTTTCACAATTGACACATAGTGCCTTTGCTCTTATTTCATCCATTTGTTGCGTTTTCAACCTTGTCGTTTGAGGTACAATTGTCTTATGAACCCCAAAATGATCTCCACTACCTACATATGCTCTAATGGTAGATTCGTGTGTAGCCTTATTCTTGGCTTGAACATGATGGGTAAATTGCATATCTTACATAATATTTGTAGGTTGTTTTAAGAAAATCTCATGTTTAACGTCTTCTTTTAATCCACCCATGTAAACTTCCAACAAATGTTCATCACTTATGCCATCCCCCCTTGTGGCCAATACCTGAAATTATGAATTATAATCTTTAATATCACCTAAGTGCTTGATTCTTGTCAATTGACTGAAGTAGTCATGTTCCCAAACTTTTCTATATTGTGCTTCTAAGTCTCTTGTAAATAAACCCCAAGTATAATGATAAGAAGACAGATTCCTTTTAACCACCCATTGATGCCATTAATATCATTTTATCTCAAAGTTCAAATTTTCTATGTGAATCCTTTGCTTATCATCCACAATATTATGCAGTTCAAAATATTATTCTATTTGGTTCACCCAGGTAAAGACCTTTGTTCCATCAAACTTCCTTAATTCAAACTTATGAAGGCTCAATCCTTTTGTATACCATCCATAAGTAACTCCATTATTGGAGTTGAATCCCCCTGGAAAATTCTTATTATTGGAAAAATGTTCAACCTGAATACTACCTTTATTTTCACGGGTCCCTTCAGAAACCTTGTCAATTTTAGGGAACCTCCCATTTAAAGTTTCCATAATATTATGTTCCATCGTTATTTTCATTTGTTCCTTATTTTCATCCATTTTTCTTTCCATTTATGTTTGAGTATTCATCAAATCAACCTTTTTCATTGACCTATCATTCATTTCGTTGATTTGATTGTTCAATTTGGATAGATGGTTTTGTATCTCCTCATTTTCTTCATGTGTCACGAAGGAGTTTTCTGGAGGTTTAATTGGTCAAGTAATTTTTGGATCTTTCTTTGGGGCCATGGAAAAAAATCTCTATTTTTTTTAAATGAGCTTGCTAACCACAAAAAAAGCTCTTAAAATTACCGGAAAATAACTTATGCAAAAACCCTAACTTCCACAAGCAATATATCATAAAATATAATGTTTCAAAATCTGAATTTTTTTTCACATGTACTTCATTATATGAACTCTGGATTTTGAAAATTTTAGAATCTGAAACTTCATTGAAAAAAATTTATAGCAAAAATTCCAATATAACTGATTTCAGGTTTAGTCACAAACCTTGTCTTCTATGGACTATATCTCCAAAAGTATAGCGAACCAAAACCTAAAATTTTGACCACCTATACTATGAAAATTTTCATCAGTCTACACAAAATTTCACTATTTGAAACCTCCCAGAAAAAATTTTATATCCAAAATCCCAAGACGAATCGTTTAAAAATGAATTCAATACAAGTCAAAACCCTTATCTTCCATAGGTTGTATCTCTGAAAGTATAACGACTCAGAACATGAAATTTTTACTATAGATACTTTGATATGTCTCCTAAGTAACCTCCAAATTTCTCCATCTGAAGAGTCCTAGGAAATAATTTATAGCGAAAAATCCAATATGACTTGCTTGAAGCAACAAAACCCTAGGATCAATGCTTTGATACCAAATGTTAGGAACCAATGCCCAAAGAATGATAAAAATTCAATGAATAACTATCCACCTTGAGGGGTAAACATATGTTTATTATATATTCAATGTAAAAGATGAGATACGATTATACTAAGACTAGGTCTCCTTGGTATATATAGGATACAAAGGGTACAATTATAATGAAGGGTTCTAGCCTACATACAAATATAACACTAGAATTGTAATAATTGAATATCTAGCACTGAATAAGGGGTATTATACTTAACATGGGGCTTTGTCTAGGGCTTAACACTCCATTACCTTGTTGATAATAGTTATTTGAATACCTCATAATGATTTCCTTACCCAATGCAAATTCAGACAATAAAGATGAAGAAACATGAGCATCATTGCCAAGCACAATGACAGAAGGAACACCAAACCTAGTGATTAAATGTTGTTCCAAAAACTAAATGAATAAATTTCCATTTACTTCTATCAAAGGGATAGCTTTAGCCCATAGGGTAAAGTAATCCACCATGGTTAAGATATATTGTGTTGTTTTGACGAATGGGGATTTATATGTCCTATGATGTTAATGTCCCATTGCTCGAAAGGTATGCTAATGGTAATGGGTTGTAGTGGTAATGAT
>JASDQU010371570.1:92116-102889 GCA_032191745.1 Picea mariana
GAGCCATCTTTCTTGAATACCATTACCACCGGTGCAGAGTAATAAATTTGGCTAGGTCTAATAATTCCAGCCTCTAACATTTCTTCAACCATGCGCTCAATTTCACTCTTCCGGGCATAAGGGTATCTGTACAACCTGATGTTAGGAGGAACACTCCCAGGAATTAGGTGAATATCATGATCATGATTTCGAGTGGGTGGAAGACCTTTGGGAATATCTTCAAATACTTTGGAATGCTTATCAATGATCCCTTGGAGATCTAGAGGAATAGATTGCTTAGATGTTTGAACATTTAGTGAGCATAGTTGTGCAATTACAACTTGATGCCCCTTTTTCAATAATTTTTTCATGCCATTAGAGCTTATCACCTTACTAGGTTTCCCTGTGATACCTCTTAACTCAATTTATTTTCCTTCCAATGAAAATTTCATGAAAAGTTCTTGAAAATTAAAATCCATTGTTCCTAATGATTGTAACCATAGGATTCCTAGTACGACATCAACACCACCCATGGGTATAGTAATCATTAGACTATTCATTACATATTCCCCCATAGTAAGATTGATCTTATTGCATTTTCCTGAGAAATTGATAGTTCCTTCATCTGCAATCATTACTTGAAACTCTGGTGCTACAAAGCAATTGAGAGCTTTGGCTAATTTATAGTGAATGAAATTATGAGTACTACCAAAATCAATTAGGACTATTACCTTTTTCTTTTTGATATATCCTTTGATCTTGAGTGTTTGAGGAGTGCTAATTCCAACCAATGCATTACACGATATTGTGGGAGTCAACTCTTCTAAAGAAATCGTGTCTACGTTTTCATCTTGAGATGGTTCTTGTTATTCTTCCTCTTCACAATATATGTAGAATAATTTCTTCTCACCACACTTATGTCCATGTAGAATAATTTCTTCTCACCACACTTATGTCCATTACTGTACTTGTTGTCACAATTAAATCATAAACCTTTTTCTTTTCTTTCCTCCAATTGTTGAGGTGTCAACGTTGTAAGTTGAGGTGTTTTAGAAGAAGGAACGTTATTCTCTCGATAGATGTTAGGAGTGGTCCTTCTAGTAGCCATATCCATATTTTTACTTTCAACATTTCTTGCCACCCTAAATGCATTCTCCAATGATTTGGGTTCCCAAAGGCGAACCTCATGTTGAATTTTATCCCTTAAAGTCCGTATGAATACATCAATCAAGTGCTCATCTGGAATATTTGTTACCTTTATATTCAATTTTTGGAAGTTCTCAATGTGCTCTGTAACTAAACCCTTTTGCTTGAGATTTATCAATTGGCTAAATAAGGTATTGCTCCTTTTATCCTCATAGTGTGCTATCATTTCTTCCGTGAAAATTGTCCAAGTGACGAGTGAATTGCGAGAACAATGCCATCAATACCACACAAATTGATTGGGTTCTAAATATAAAGAAGCAATCTGTACCTTTTGTGTATATGGCACATTATGTACATCAAAGAATTGCTCCATCTGAAGTATCCATGTGATTGGGTCCTTGCCATCAAACTTCCTCATATAGATCTTAGGAAAGTGGTTGGTCTTCAACCCAAAGTTAGAGCTTCTCCACTCTTTATTCATATTCCTTGTGTCCTCGTCATGAATTTCATGGGATACATTTTCACTTTCAGGTGTCCTCTCTATTAGGAAATTTTTCAATCCTTCCATGATCTCCATTTTTAAACCATCCATCTTAGTATCCATTATTGCCTCCAACATAGCTTCTGTTGAATCCATCATCCCTTGTAGTTCATCTTTTGTTATTGTCTTCTTTTATAAATCATTCATGTCCCTACGCATTTCTTCACCTTCATCAAGAGTCTAAGTAGGATTGTCTAGAGGCTTATTTGGTGTAGAAGTTCCCTTTTTTGGTGGCATGTTGGTGCAGTATCACTTTAAACCTTGATTTTGAGGTGATTCTATTAACAATCTTTCTTTTATTGTATCTCCAAAATTTCGGCCCTTCTGGGTATGAAAATTTCTTTTTTGTAGTTCTCTGATATTTCTTCTCTGCAATGCCACAGGTATGATCAAAATTAGATGTGCCAAGTGGAATTTATGGTAACTTCCCCACAACTTGTTGATTTTTGGCCTTTCCAAGAGATCTCACTTGTATAGAGTGCCCCACAAAAAATAATTGATATAAATTTCTTGAAATTGTACCAGAAATACTAAAGATTGTCCAGTATCCAATGCAATTGGTCTCACTCAATTTGGATACTCAAGGAAGAATTTATGATTGTTTTACCTGAAACACCTTCTTGAGACTAGTCAATAGGACTAGTCAAATACCCTATATTCCACAGGATATATCTACAAATGTAAGATGACCCAGAAGATTAATTTTTTATCAAAGATACCTTAATAATTTCTATGAATATCCTCCGAATTTCAGAGTCTGAAATGTTACAGAAAAAAAATTCATAGCAAAATCTGCGATGACTAAATTCAGAATGATTCCAGAACCCTATCTTACACAGGTTGTATCTCCGAAATTAAGAGGTTGTATCTACTAAATACACTTCCAGGGGTTCCTTCTGAAACTTCGTAGAAAAAAATTTATAGAAAAAATTCCAAGGTGTCTAAGATGTAGTAGTGAAACCCCGAGACCTTGAACTCTAAAACCAAATTTTAAGAACCAAATATCAAGATAGAATAGAAAAACCTCAAAATAAGTACTCAACGCCTTGAAAAAGATAGAATTTCAGATCATAAGCCTCTTCGAGGGGGCAACCTCCTTACACACCACATAAATTCCCCAATACAAGATGATTCCAAATGAAAATGTCTCCTTGGTATATATTGAGACTAGGAGGTACAATTACAACTAATGGACCCAAGCCGACATAAATAAAATAACATTACTAATGTAATATGCCCCAATTAAGGGTTAATATGCCACTATTTAGGGCTTAACAATAATCCTCCAAGTTATGGCCCAACAACCATTCAATGGGATTTATAAATTAGTTCAAAAGTATTTTCTATTTTTTAAATGTTTTATATTTATAAATTATATGGAATAAATAAATCTAATCTAATTTTTTTTTAAGAAATATGTTTCTCAAAGGTAGCCTTCAAGAACAGTTGATGGAAGTGATTTTGTATCTTTATTTCTCTATGAAATAATTCAACCGGAAAATATCACTACAAGATAACTCTCACGAAACATAAGTTATTATACTATAAAAAATAATGGGATCTATGACAACCTTACACGATGATTCACCATCGAATATATACTTGATTACAAAATTAATTCCATAATAGATCATATATTAAATGACAAAACACACATTACGGAAAACAAGAAAATAATTAATAAAGCATATATAACTATTTATCGAAAATAACAAACCAATAATTTGCTCAATCGCACAAGATAACTTGATAAAATAGAAATTCTTACTAGACGCATGAGACATCGATCCAATAGTGGAATAATCCACAAATTAGAATCAATCTACACAAAAATATTTAACAAAGTGTATCTTGACTCTAATAAGAGAGTTTTTGAATTAAACTTGAAATAGTTCTTGGTTGCAATCCTTCATCAAACGCTTCAAAGCAAAATACCCCTTTAATATGTTGATTTACATATTCACAACTGAAATCTCATGAAAAAAATAGAATAAAGAAGAAAATGCAAAAAGGTCACAAACACCATGAAAGCCACTATAACTTAGGCAACATGGGCATTCCAACTCGTCCAAGTTCAACGTCATACTTTCCCCATTGCTAAAATAAATCATCACACAGATTTTCATGAGTAAACTTGTGCTACTCTCCAGGAAGACTTATAGTTGAAATTTCTTGAATGAACCTTTTGATCTACTTTTCTAATTTTGAAAAAGTTGATTATAGATGAGTCAATACCCTCACTTCACTTATGAGAAATTGTTAATGATACTTGTGTTCCAATGAGGACATGAATTTCACCTCTGCTTAATGCTCAGTTGTTATCTCCTTTAATTCTTTTAATACTTCATAGACTAACCTGAAACGCTTGGGAGGGTCGAAACTTGGCAACATGTTGCATGAAGTTGTATCTTCCATGAGATCCCATGTTTTGATGCAAGCTCACTACTCTTCTTTAACTTGTATTTGAGATGCACCAACCAACTTGCCCCAATAATTTACTACTTGTTCCATCTTAGATAGTTCTTCTTTGGTCAATACCCTTATTACATGGTCCTTGTGACCTCGACTCTTTTGAATTTTCTTAATGAAATCAACTTGGTCTTGAACCTTAGCCTCTTTTTCCTTCCATATGAGATTTTCATTATAGAGGATAGATAACTTCATGCTCACTTTCATCAATTCTACTACCATGGTTATGAATTATTTCTTATTCTATTCATTTAATTTATCTTCTTCAAGGACTTCCTCTATGAACTCACTCATTGCATTCGGGGTGCCTTTATAACATTCTACTTGATTCTTGAATGTTGCAACTTGTTTGTTCATATTCTCAACTTCACCCTCCCCAACCTTAGATTTGTTAATAGTAGCTCATGGAAGATGGTTATCCCAACAGACAATGAGTCATTGATCTTAGCCTTCTTTATATCTAGTAGAGACTATTTTGTGGTGCAAACAATAACACAATCTATATCTACCCATTTCCTTTTATGAGTCCTCTTGATTATGACCTTCTTGCATTGATTGTAAGCTATAGAATCAAGGTTTGAAACCTCTTCTAGTGGTTCTGGAACAGGTTGACCCCCCCACAACAATATATTATGGAATCTCTCCTCCTCTTTCTTCCTCTTTTTCTTTTGTCTTCTAGCTCTAGTTTCTCTTCTTTCTTTCTCTCTTGCTTCGCAACTAACAACCTCTATTTCCTTAGATTTCTTTCTTAATTCAACATCAAGGATTTTTTTCTCTTACTCCCTCTTTTTTTATTCTTCTTATTATATTCTCCCCACCTCATTCTCTTGTCGTTGTTGTTAGCCTCATAATCCTGAAGTTCTATAGTCTAAGTATTTTCTAGTTTAAATATTTTTAGAAATTAGTTTATTCTAGTTTGTTAGGATAAGGACACCTAGCTTCTATGTAAAGGACACCTATCATACTCATGTGATTATATGATTGGTTGTTCTCCTATATTTTAGTTTAGAGTTGAGCTATATAAACAAGCTCATTCTTCAAGTGAGGTTAAGAAGTAGATTATGAGTCCTCACTTCTGATTGTAATTACATTTTCCTTATTAATAAAATTATGTGTCTGAGAACACTTTGTCAAAATAATATCATATCCATGGTGAAATTGTGATGGAAGAGAATTGGTGATGGATTGAGGAAGCAAGGAAGACTCCTTGACATCAACCCGAATCTCTTCAAACTCAAGTGCAACGATACTGAGGTAATCTGTTGTTGTTTAAGGTAAGGAAAATTTAGTTTTTTAATTGAAGATTATTTCAAAATCAATTTTTTGATTTTATTTTAGGTCTAATCCTCATTTTATTGTTGATTAGATTTCTCAAGCTATTTCAACTGTTTATAGTTCTAAATCTGAAAATTTATTGTATATAAATCAACAGTTAAGCTTGTAAATCTCAATATCACAGCAGATCCATTATAAATCTGCATTGTTTTATGATCTTAAGATGTATTGTTGTTTTTCAATTAATTAAGAGGGCTCATTTTGTAAAATTTCTTCAGATATGTCTATAAATCTGGAAATTTCATATTTAGAGCTGTAGATTCTAAATTTTTTTAAGCTTTTGCCATCATTCAATCGCTAGATCCAAGGTCACATTGAATCTGAACCATATCATGGACCATATCGTGAACCATTTCGTGGACCAGACCGAAAATTCACAACAGCGCCATCACTGTTTTAACTTTTGGGTTATGATTTGTCAAAGGCAAGGTTGGTTTGGATTCTAAAAAAGCATTAAGGTGTTGGAAATGAAGAAATTGTGAGTCAAGATGAATGAGAATGAACATCGGTGAAGGTGGATCAAAACCACAAAATTTTAGGAGGTGAAGGAGATTCCCCTACGCCTACGAATCGAGGAGCATTTCCAGAGAGGAAGAATACAGGAAACATTGTGCATTTGTGTGGAAGATGGTTCATTTCACTGCGCAGTTAGTTGCCATCGCCCACAGTCATGGAAAGTAGTGGTCTTGAAGGATTCCTGGGCCAATCTGTTACCAAATATTTGTAGAGAGCTCGCAATACTGTCGCTCAGATCCCCAGTTTATCAGATCGGGTAATTCCCTAGACATCCTCCATATGATTTTAAAATCTATCGTGGGTGTTTTTCTTCTGATCTGAATATGCAAGGGGGAAACCGATTGTTACACATCAAAATTACTCACTTCAATAGTGTCGAAAGTGTCATCATTACAAGTGTTGTAAGTGTTGCATCTTGTCCACAAGTGTCGCATCTTGACCATAAGTGTTGCAAACATCATACTGTCATCTTTCCTATGTTGTGCCTCTAACAACATCACAGGGACACTTAAGACACCCTCAAAGACTGGTTTTAAGAAGGAGAAATCATTTGATGAAGAGTACAAAGCATTTTCCATGAAGAAAACCACTTAAAAATGATTTTTGGAAGCCAACACTCCCCTACCCACTGTTAGGGAGCGCCGACACTCCCTAGCCTTCTTTGGGGGAGCGTTGAAACGCTCTGTGCACCCTTTTAGGGGAGCCTTTCCCTTTCTAAGACAATTTTGGTTTGTTGAGATAAATCAGGGAAGAATCCCCTCAATCTCTGGGGTTGGTTGGATTCGAATCTGATGTCAAGGCATGATCTTAGGGAAGATCCACAACTGAAGGAGAGGAATCCTCAACTTATCCCAAAGATCTCTCAAGGTGGCTGGGTCTCTCCAAGCTTATATAAGGAGGCCTCCTCATGTTGAAAAACATATAGAGATTGAGAGATACCAAACTGATGATCTCATGGGTGGTATTGATAGAGAGACATTGTAAAGCATCTAACTTATGATCTCATAAGGGAGATATCATTGAAGCATCAAAATTCTGTGTGTGGATTATTCGAGCAAGGGTCTAGACAAAGGGAGCTTGGTGAAGATGTTGCACTACATCCATGGCTGTAAGAAACACTTTGTTCTAATTAATATAAATTCATGCTTGGCCTGTTTCCTTTAAAGTTTGTGTATATGAACTTGTTTCTTTCATAGATTCATTATAAAGCTAATCATAGTAGAGCAGGAAGTATTGTTGTTGTTGCTCATTGTACCACAGGACTTTCAACTGAACTTGGAGATCAAGATCAGCCTGGAGCAAGCAAGGACAAACGTCGGTGAAAAGGTACTTGCCTTTCTTACCTCTTCTTATTTGATATTTTAGATTTATGATAAAGGAATGTTAGTGTCCATAATAGCACTTTCTGTCTTGGAGTTAGGGCTCTAGCATCCAAGAGGAAATCCACTTGTCCGCAGGGGGATTCTCGTGTAACATCGACATCCATGCTCAATAGGGAAAGTCACTGGATAGTAAGTAATCATTTTTTTGCATCGTTCTTGGTGCCTCCACGCAGCGATTTTCTCATCCAAATCTCCACATAGATTTTCTCAACATATGTGTCCTTCACTCTGCGCGGTTATGGTGAGTGGTTTTCGTATGGCTGGATCGCATGAATTTGCAACAAATAAAAAGGGACGAGCCTTTTCTTATTGAAACTTCATGAATAGGTTCTTAATATCTTTATGAGTGATTTTAAACATAAATTACTTTATACACAAAGATCAAAAGGTTAATTTTAAAAAAGAAAAGGGTGACATGTTATGCTTTAAAGCATACGATATTTGATATTTGTGCATAATATTATGTAGACATTTGTGAAAACGTTTTGGAGAAAGCTATAAGTTATGAAGAATATTTTATTAAATATTATTTATGAAAACGTTTTGGAGTGATAAGAATATTTTACATTAAAATAATGTTTTTTAAAAAGGGAGGAATTTTGTGTTGAGGATTTGGTTTAAAATTAAAAAAAAAAAAAAGTTATTGAAGACTTCACTACTTCAAGGGGGGGCATTTTTTGCTATTTGTAGAAGGCTATAAGTCTTGTAAAAATGGTCAAATTTTGAAAGTTTTGATTGTAACCTTGAAGCCCAAAAGTTGAGAAGAGTCCAGTGAAATACTCTCTCAAACTCCATTTCCAACGAGGCTTTTAAAGGGTCAAGGCCAAGCCTTTAAAAGTGCTCTTTTTGCGTGGATTGTGTACTCTGTCTTTCTAGTGTCTTGTGTCTCTCTTTTAGTGTTTTGAGGATTATTTATTGTGGTGGTGTGATCATTCACTTGCAATTTTGCAATAAGGCAATCTACCATCGTGTCAAAATTAATCAATCTATTCACAAGATCAGATAAGTTAGATGGACCCAAGAATTACAAATCTTGGAGTCGACACATGCAAAACACTTTGATCTATAATGAATTATGGCATGATATTTGTGATGGTGATACTACTCCAACTAAGCCAACCGATGTTGCTTCTTTAGAAAAATGGAAATTAAAATATGAAAAAACACTTTCTTTGTTGCGCTCTTCTGTAACTGAAAACATGTTTGTACACATTGAGAATTCCAAAGATGCATGGTCTGCTTGGAATCAATTTAAGAAACTTTTTGATACTCCGGATGCATCTCAAGGAGTTGATCTACAAATGAAATTGATTAAACAAATATTAGCGGATAATGGTGATGTATTAGAATACATTTCAAGGAATTCATTCATCAGGAAATCATCAAGGGTGGTTTTCCAAAACTTGAAGATAGTTTTTTGGTCTCCATTGTGATAAATGGATTGCCTCAATCTTATAAGCATTTTATTGAGACTTTGAAAATAACCGATAAGTTATCGATTGTGACCTTTGATTCACTTACTGAATTACTAGCTCAACATAGCAAATCATTTGGAAAACAAAAAAAATCAGGAGAAGATATTTTTTTCACTAAAGCTGAAAGTTCTAAAGGAAGAGATAAACAAAATTTTGGAAATTTTCAGAATCGGTCTTCTAATCGAGGTCGTGGCAGAGTTTGTCGTCAAGGTAGAGGTCGTAGAAATTTTAAGTAGAAAAAATCTCAAAGTAATCATCCCAATAATAATGCACAGTCAGGAAGAGGCGAGAATTTTAGTCAGCTAAGATGTAAGAGATGTTTAAATATGGGACATTATGCATCAAATTTTCTAACAAGCAATGATCAATTGACAAAGTTTAAGCATACATCAAATTCAAATTCTCAACAATCATCTCAATATGCAGAGGATCAAGATTACCAGGATGATCAATATGAATATGTTTTCACAATAGTTCAACAAGGAGATTCATTTGAAAATGATTGGATATTGGACATAGGGGCTACTCATCATATGACTTATCGCAGAGACTATTTTTGGAATTATCAAGATTTTCAACTAAATCCCATCTATTTAGATAATGATACAACTCATATACCTCAAGGAAAAGGTTTAGTGAAAGTCTTTTTCCTGGAACTGGTGAAAAATGGATTTCAAATGTTTGGTATGTACCAAATTTTAAGAAAAAATTGTTATCTTTACTCACAATCCGACAAGTTGGACATCAAATCATCATGCAAGATGGCTTGGTCAATATTAAGTCAAAGAAGGATAAATTGAAAACAATAATGTCAGGATATGAAGACGGAAAATTGCTAACAATGAAGGGAAAAGTTATCCCAAGAAAGCATGATGTTGCAGCAGCAGTGAATTCTGAAATGTCTTCATTCAAATTATGGAATTTTCGATTTGGTCACTTAAACATTGATAGTCTCTTGAAACTTAAGTCCCAATATTTGGTAAAGGGTTTTCCAACTTTCAAGAGAGAAAATTTTAAGTGTGAAGCTTGTATTTTTGGAAAGCAAAAGCGAGAAGCTTTTCCAACCCGCTCATGGCGAGCAACAAAGTATTTACAGATGATTCACAGTGATATATGTGCTCCAATGGAATCTTCGTTCGGCGGATGTCGATACTTTATATTGTTCATTGATGACTACATTAGAATTACATGGGTGTACTTTTTAAAAGAAAAGTTTGCAAATTTTCAACACATGGTTGAAAATGCAACAAGAGAAAAGGTTGCATCTTTGAGAACAAATAATGGAGGAGAATTCACTTCAACTGAATTCAATGATTATTTTCGTGACAATGGAATTAAGAGGAAACTAAAAAATTCCTATACTCCACAGCAGAATGGAGTTACTGAAAGGATGAACAAAACTCTCATGGGTATGGAAAGATCTATGATGCATTTTAAAGGGTTGAGCACAAAATATTGGGTTGAAGTAGTCCATACTGCAGTTTATCTCAGAAATCGATCACCTACATTAGCTTTAGATGGAAAAACACCTTATGAAGCTTGGTACGATTTTAAACCCAAGGTAAATCATCTTAGGTTTTTTGGCTCAACATGCTATGCTTTAGTTCCTACTGTTCCTGAGATTGATTCTAAGGCTCAAGGAATAATGTCGGGCATCAAAGGTTTTAAATGAAGTGTTTTGTGAGTGATTTTTTCTTCCTTCAGTTTTATGAGAAATAATATTTAAATGAAATTAATGATAATACAATACAGAGGTAACTCATTATCTGAGTCGCAATTATAATGTCAAATGATGTAGAAAGATTTACAAAACTGTTAAAACAAAGTCAGGTATCAATTACAGATCATAAGTCTCACCTTGTTTGCAGTGGAAGAACAGTAGAACATGCACCCTTGAACATGAGATAAAAATGCATTAATTCACATAGAT
>JASDQU010371570.1:106179-118814 GCA_032191745.1 Picea mariana
GTGAAGGTACTACTTTGCCCTAACATAATAATCAAAACTTAACCATCTCCTAATAACAATGCCATTATATTCTAGCTCACAATAGCTTTGCCATTCAAATAACATTAAAATTTCATTTCCTACTAGCTAACACTAACAATACATGTGCTAATAATAAAATTAAACAAAAAAAAAAAACCCACTTAAGCTATGATTTGAGTCTTCATAAAAGTGTGTAGGGTAAAATAAAGAGACTAAGAAATTAATTCAAATCCGTGGTTGTAAATTTGAAAAGAAGGATTTAATTTGTTAACTTGTGGGAGTATAAAGAGATATGATTTTAAAAATAAAATGAAAAGATGCATTAGCGCATTTACCTTTTTGGTTCAAAAAAAAAAAGAGAGGGAATAATAAAATAGGGAAATGAGCCTTTTAATAATAATAAAAAAGAAAATAATTTTGGGAGAAACGTGGGGGATGAGTGACACTTGTGAGACAGAGAATTTTTGAGGGTTTTTCATTAAAACTTAAATTAAATATGATTTAGGGCAAGGGGGCTGAAAATACTCCATAAAAGAAAGGGGGATGGAGGGAAAAGGGGATGGGCTGTTAGGTATCGTTATGCTGCCGAATTTGAACTGGATTGATTGCTTGTGAGGAGTGGGGATTTTCTCAGCTGTATAGAGTGGTAGCTCAGCCTTGGAGGCGAGTTGGGAAGCTAGGTATACCTTTTGGATTTGTGTGGCGCCTCGCGGCTCGGGGGGCTAAGGGGGAAGCAGAGTACCCCTAGTGTTTGGCTGGGAGGTACTGGTGAGTCCTCTACGGTCGGTGAGCGTGAGCAGCACGGAGAGCGGGACGCCGCACGAAGCGCGGGACGTCAATCCCAAGGGGGTGAAGGAGCACAGGTATGCATTTCGTATTTTTATGGTAGAATGTGTTAGGGTTTATGTGGGTCTGCTTATTAATGGAAGGGTAGAATGACTTGTTTTATCATTGTATTCGGGCCATAGGATAACTCAATGGGTTCTTGTCTGAGTTTGCTATCTTGGTAGTCTGGAAAATGTAAAATCACTTGTAAATCGTTCTGGCAAATGTAAAATCGTTTTAGGTGATTTGGCAAATGTAAAGTCGTTTTTGTCAATCGTTCTGGCAATGTAAAATTGTTTTATGTATTATGGCACATGTAAAATCGAATGGTGTCTCCGCAAATTGAATATTTCTCTGTGTTTTATCTATGTTGGTGTATTTACCTTCTGCCAAGGGCATTTTTATTCCATTGGTGTATTTACCTTCTGCCGAGGGCATTTTATCTCTGTTGCTGTATTTACCTTCTGCCAAGGGCATTTTTATTTCTGTGGTGTATTTACTTTCTGCCGAGGGCGTTTTATCTCTGTTGGTGTATTTACCTTCTGCCAAGGGCGTATGTACCTTACTGTGCGCATTAATTAACACAGTGGGCGTTTTTCTCACTGCCGTGGGTGTATCTGCCTCCTCGCGAGCGTTTCTACATTGCCGAATTTTTTTTCTGAAAATGTTTGTTTTTAATTTAAACCTACTGGGTCATAACTTGCGTGAGATATCGTTTCCCTGCTGCCGAATCTTCCTGAATTGGGTTATAATTTGATGCTGGATCATAACTGCAGGATATTATGTTTATGCTCATATGTCAAATTTAATTTTAAAATAAGCAAATAAATTAAGATTACAGGGTTAGATATTGTTCTCCCACAAGACGACGCTTATTGAATGTTACAGGTCAATAACCACTACGGTTCGTCTCCTGCTCAATTTAGTTTTTATCATCTGTTATGTAAAACCTAGTTATTACCTTTAATAAGCACTGGATATGTCCAATTCAAGTCCATCAGTGGAAGATTATTGTTTTAATTTTGCTTTTACCTCATCGCCCATTTTAAATTTTATGCCCCTATTCCACGGTGTGCTTTTGGGTGGTAGTTGTACTTTTTACAAAGTAGCGTAATCTATTCCCTGGTCTACTAAACATGAGGTGGTTGATTAATTGAATATTATTGTTTGATCTGACTTTGATGTCAGGGATTTAATTTGTTGTATTTTCGGTTCCAATTGTAAGCATAAACCTTACATCATAAAACTCTCAAATAGTTTCTGTAGCAAGAACTTTGAACTGCACTTGACAGTCAAGTAGTTGCTGTAGCAAGTTTGTTGGACTGCACTTTTTGGGCTATGTTCGGAAGGAAGAAAGAATCCCACCCAAAACTGAAGGGTTATTACTTTTAATTACTTCTGTTATCCTGGTTTTCAACCTTTTACTCATTGGGTTATAGATGTTTTTCCTTAATTAATTTATCAAAATAATAGATGCCTTCTGCCTTTCCTTGGTGCGTGCATTGCCATTTTCAATATCGCATTACATTATGTATATTCTCTTTAACTTGAATAGCTACACACCAAGTTTATTCTAGAGTATGCACTCGCCTTATGTTTAAAATAATCCATTAAAATCATGTGGTTTTCTTTAACTTTAGATGACATAATGGATGTGTGTTTTTATTGATATTAAACAAAGGTTTTCTTAAGGATATATACATGTTCATTGCTACAGTGGAAATTAGTTAAAGAGTTGTTCTCATATTATATAAAGAAATACCATGAGAGGATTGGGTTTAGGATTTAGACATGGGGCTAGTGTTGAGTTTTCAAAGTCTTATGTTCAGGAATGGATTAGGATTTATACCCATGCTTAGGCATAGGGAGTAGGGACTTAGACATAGGATTGAGGGATCTAGTAGAAAAGGTAATCTGCTGTTAGCTAGTCTCCTTTATTTTAAAAACCTTAAGTTAGATGGAGTGACTTAATTTATTCTAGTGGTGGAATGCAATATTCATATGAGATAGCATAGAACGAATTTAGAAGTTATTTATTGCATTATTATGGCCATCTGAATTAGCGTTATTGTTATCTCATGGTATGGACATGGAGCTTTATATTAAAGGATAACATATTTTGGGTAGGAATGTGTGACTGTGTCTTCACTATATTTTATGGTCTTGCAATAGGTAAAGGAAGAACGTAATAAAATAAGAATACGATTTTAGTGTTGGTGACATGATATTAATGTTATTGTTAATTCAAATGCATGGTTATGGGATTAAGAAGATAAGGGACATTGTTATTCATTGTAATGCTATTGGAATTGTATTGTTATTGCTGACGCATAAGAGGTAAGGTCCTTGAACCAAATACCTTGAATTACTAAGATTTTGTAATTGGGGAATCTGCACTTCGTAAATTTACATGCTTATACAGTTGGACTGGGTATCTCGTCTACTAATGGAGTTCAATTGGAGTTTTGGGCCAGTATTAAATGCCCTTGAGTCGTAGGAAGGACCTTGTCTTAACATTGATTGGTTGTTGTCGGAGTCCTTCGAACTTGCGCATCCGTAGAGTTAGTGGTTGTCTTTAGTAGTTGTTGTACTTGGGTGAGATCATTCTAATGCTTGGTCTGCCTATGTCGGGCGGGTAGTAGACGACACCTCCAGGTTCCTCAGAACAGTCGCCAGCCATGAGACCTTAAATGGTTAAAATTGATGGGAACCTGGGCTTGAGCGTTGATTATGTGTCTTGGAGGTACTAACCATTGAAGGGTAGGACGGGCAGGTAGTCAGTCTTACTTATGGTCGTTTGATTGTCGTTAAACGCATGTTGTTACTCTGGTACGTCCTTGTCATATTTTTATGTTCATCATGGGTGCATCTTATTCGTCATCGGGTGGCAACGCAGAGTCGAACGCGTTGATTGTTTCCCTTGTACACGCGCGCACACACTTTTTAAACACACACACATTTTTTTTTTTTGCACTAGTTACTAGAGTTGGGTCGTCGTAACGAGGAGGTTCGTTACAATTGCTTTCTGCCATTCTTTATGTCCAACTAATTCAACAAAAGAAGTAGGTTCAGTGGAAGCATGAGAAAAATTAGCTTCTGATCTTGAAGATCCCCTAGTTCCTGTTTTTTTAATTTCATATGAATGAACATCTTTGAGAAGTTGTTCGGCCCACTTTGGCCTCTTGTGTTGAGGGGATTGTGGATCTGAATCACCATTATTATTAAAAAGAGGATTTTCAAAAAATGAGGCTCTTCTTTCATATAAAGTATCTGAGGTTGGAGAACATTCTTTTGAAGATTCAGTATCAGAAGAGTCTTTTGTAGTTTCATTATCAGATGAATCAGAAGAAATTTTTGATGAAGAGATGTCTTCTAAAGAAACAAAGTCTTTTTCGAACCAAAATGTTTGCTTTGACTTGTTCAACTTACCTTTACCCTTAGTGTTTTTCTTCTCTAAACGACTAAGGAAATGATTAATCTCATCAAAACTTTTACTTTCAGTTTCATAAAAAAATACATCTCTACTGATAATGAATTTTTCATTTGAAAGCAACCTATACCTTTTCTTTTCATAAGAGTATCCAATGAAGATACACTTCATACTTCGGTTTTCTAATTTAGTCCTATTTTCCTTAGGAACTGTTAGAACACACATAATTTTGAGCTTTGTATATTTTACCTCTTAGAAATAAAATTTTACCCAAAAAAGAAAAAAACCTAGAAAGCGGCCTTTTAAAATCAAAATAAATCCATTGGTTGTTATTTATCAATAAGGTGCTTACGATATCTATCGTCAATGAGTAACTCTAATTTGATCGAACGGTCCTAATGACCTCCGAAGTTTTGAATCTGCTTGAGTTTTAAAAGAAAGCCTTTAACGGTCGCTTCGTAGCTTCATGCTTTGGGTATTCTAGCAAACATAAACAACAAAAACCCCAAAACTCCGAAGTCCCGAAGATAGCCACTCATGAACTTCCTAAAGAACTTACAGATACAAGTCATAGGACACGTGTCCTTTAAAAATATTTTCCTGAATTGACATGTGGCACTTACTTTTGACATTTCCGTCAGATGATTTGTGCCTTTTCAAGTGACACGTGGCACCTCACTTTCCTTGAAACGCCATCTGAATGACATCATCCCTGCCATGTCACTCCGAGAGATTTCTCTTCTGGAGTTTTTGATTTCACAATTCCCGGATTATCAAAGCATCGAAGTAAAATGATTACAAAAAATTAAAAAGGTTTTTCAAGGAATTAATAAAGTGGTTAACGACTTTAATTAGTCATGATTAAGCGTTAATTAATCAATTCGCAGTTTTAGATTTCGGAAAATTTCCCTTGCGCTATATTCAAAACTTTCGAATTCTAAACTTCCAAAATACTTAAAGTTAATACAACATTTTAAACATGATTAATTAAGACATAAAAGTGACTACTCAAAGATTAACTCCTCCACAAATTTGAACTTCGGGAGATCTCGACCCTGTCACATCTAAAACTTCCGAATGCGAACCGTCGAAGTAATAATGACATTTATGATTGATTAAGGTTAATGATTTCAAATAAAGATTGCGAATCACCAGGTAATGAATTTCATTAAGTTTAATAAATTCTTTGTTAGTAGAGCTATACGAAGATCAATAGACTTTTTGAATAAAGCACTTTGAATTTCAAAGTTGTTTTTACCATTTGCAATTAGCAGTTTTTTTATTCAGTGTAGAGGTTACAAACTTCTCTTGTCGCTGGTAAGCTAATTCTGTTTCCTTGAAGATTATGGCACCATGAAAATCCACAAAGAAGCTTGATGCATCTAGTGATGATTCAAATCCAAATGCAGATGTTATATCAGACACGACTACGTGAGTTGTGGATGCCATTAAAACTTGGAAGCATGTTTTTGATGTCTTAGAGCATGAGATAATTAACTGTCCAGACGACTCTGCTAAGGAAGACGACAAGTCCTTCTCATCCAAGCTTAAATTTGTAGCACAGTCGGAACTGCATAAGATCGCTACACGACCAAGAATCATACCCTACAACGATATGATAAATTTGGCTTTGGAACATGTCGAAATCCAAACCAGGAGCGTCATCAACCACCAACAGGTTGTCATCGACTGTTTCCGACCAAAGCACCTACAAGTTATGTACAAGATTTCCCCTACCCATAAATACACTTACACTGCCACTTTCCTTCTAGAGTTTGAGAGAAAGGAATGAACTCAATACGGTAGAAATGGTCATGATATAGTCAAGGCATGGTGGGGACATCTAGAAAAATTCAGAGCCGACGCTCATGGTATGTACACCACGACGTCTTTAGACGCTCATATGTTGTATATAGCCATGATGTTCTGTCGCATGTTTGGGAAGAAGAACCCTACACATTTCTTAGTTGAGTGGGTAACCATCATGAATGAGGTAGCCGAGGGTTATACCTACAATTAGGATAAAATGCTATCTGATAAATTGGACAAGGAAATCGCTAAGTATAAATCAACAAAATCAAAAGGGATGCCTGCCCATTTTTACATGTCAGCATATGTTATGGATGCCATTTTTTTCATGACCCCTTTTCTCCTGATGAGTTGGGGTTGGACCTCAACCAGTTCTGAGCCAATTCATTTCTACCACTCCAAATTATGGGAGGCGAACGCCAAAGATTTATTTTATGAAATGTATCACAACGTTGTAGTGCCTGTTCATATAGCTATTTATGGTCACTCACCACCCTGAAGTTTAGAAAAGATTATGGTGAACTTAGGCACACTTGCAGACTGGTTCATTGAGGAGAACTTCTCCTATATTAGAGTATTTGGTTGTTTCGTTCCTCCTCATTCCCTTCCATAATTTTTACTCGATAGGATGGTGTGCAAAGAAGTGGCATACCAGACAGTAGCAAGAGGTATCAGCAAGGAGTTGAAAGAAGCTCAGAAAAAGGTTTGGCCAACTTTCCCCATTCAAGTTGGCATGTTCACACTATTAGATTTCGGTCATTCTAAAGTTGAGGCCAAAACCCTGGAAGATGTCAAATTATTGACATCGAGTTCAAGAAGCATGATCCACATAAGATAGTGGAAAATCCTCTGGCTCAGTTTAACATGAAGTGATACATCCATGAGAATTATCCTTATGATGAAATGTTCATGGTATTTATATCTTATGAGGAAGTCCGAAGCAGATTACAGACTCTGCCTCCTGACCAACAAGCTGGTTTCCTCAGCTTTTAAAAACACAGACGAAACAATTTACCAAAGATATTGCAAGGAGAGTCAAAACCCACGCCTCCTTCACAGGAAGCTAGACCTACAAGATCTGAGCCAAGTTGCTCCACTAAGCACAAAGTTGAGGAAGTCCCAAAAAGCGTAGAAGTGTTATTTCACAAAATAAGAGCACCACTGTCAGAAATATATGATCCACAAGTGTTAGCTCGGTTCGAAGCCTTCATGAATCCGAGACAAGTTGTCCCTCATTCAACACTAGCTAGTCCTACTGGCACCCTGAATACAACAAGACAAGAACCTTCTACATAAATTATGTCTCCTATTACATCATTAACCCCTTTACAGATGAGCTTTAGAAATCCTAGTTCCGAACTCACTTTTGTAGGTGATCTTACTCCTATATTGCCCAAAGAGATGCCTCCCTCATATTTCTTTTTCAACAATAAATGAAAAGCTATCGTAAAAAGAGAATGTCACCAAAAGGATGGAGTTGTCACTAAAAGGCAAAGATTGGTGTATGATGGGAAAGACCATGATGGTCCGTAGTTTGCGAAAGAAGTTGCAAGTTCACTAGGGGCTTTTGCCACTGCCAATCAATGGTCAGTGGACAATTTAACCGAACAACTGCGACATAAATGCCTCCTCGTAGAATAATTGAAAAATGAGATATACAGTACAAAACATACTATTAGAAGAAGAATGAACTAGGACATTGAACATATTATGGCTAGTCATCAACATCAAATTAAGAAGTTTTAGGATAACCTTGATCTTCTCTACCGGAGTTCATATACCAACAAAGGATTGATCACTTAGCATGAAAATTTTATTGAGCTGTTGCAGGCCAGATTGACCCTAACAGAGAACACACCGATATACATTTCGGCCTTCAAAACACAAGCATCAGAAAACAATGAGAGGCTGGAAGTTGCCCATCAAGAAATCAATAAAAAAGTAGATGCTATTCATAAATGCTATCAGGTAGTAAACCTTTTTCTAAAAGATATTTATGTCAAGGAAAAAGAGGCCCATGCAACTTGGTCTAAGTTTCAAGAGGTTCTCATATGGAAGTAGAAAGCTAATGCCCCCGGTCTTACCCTTCTCTCTCATTCTGAACAAGTAAGAGGTGAAATGGCCCTAAAAGCCTGGGAAATAAATCTAGAAGAAGGCAAGAAACTTACCAGAGATGTAAAAGAGGCTTGTCTAGAGGCATTATCTTCAATAAATAAAAAGCTAATTGATTTAAAAGGAAATAATATCTTAGAGGCATTGGGGCAGATTGAGATAGAAATGAACCAACAAAGCTCCAGAAAGAACAAGTAAAATACTCATGCAACCATCCAAGAAATGAGCCAGATTGATTTACTTAAAATCAATGAATGGTTTGTTAATCGAGGTTCACAGTTTCAAGTCATAGTTCAAGAAGTGAACAAGATCTAGGAGAAGCTACCCCAAATACAGAAGAAGATGTTTGCCTTTGAATTAAATGAAAGGATTGAGCCTTCAAGATTCGTGGTAGCATTGATGGACAAATGCACCCAATGCATTGAATAGGGAAAACAAAGTGTAGCTGGGAGCAAATGAAAAAGCATGCACAATGTCCACTTTCTCCACCCACTCTACTTTTCACCCTCCAACTGTCACTTACCCCGTCTATCCCTACCACCTGTATTCTTGCATCCACTCATCCCACCTCCTTATTGGACACTTGTTTCCCCATCATTCTTTTTGTGAACATTTACTCTTCCTTGTAACCTTTAGCCATCCCATAACAAGCCAACGCCGAGCTATTCATCTAATGATCTGAAAATAGAAGGCTGACTTGTTTTGCTATGCAAGCACCCTCTACCTCATTAAATTAAACCTTAATAGGACCTTACTTCATGTGTTAAAATGTGCAAGATGTTTTATGTGTTAAGTTCTTGGTTCTTCTTGTCAATGTTCATGTGTAAGGAAATTTTCTTTGTGCTATAAACATATACACAGCAATATAAAGTGCAGCAAATAACACATCAAACTCACAACAATAGCAAGATGATAAAGGAGTTCACCCCTCTCTGGGCTACGTCTCCTTGAGCCTCCTTCAATGGACTTGGCTCTTTGGGATTAGTTTGTCAAATGATCTTTACAAGATGCTGCTCAACTCCAATGGATTTACAGACTGTACCATTGGATTCAGAATACATAAAAACCCCAAAAATGATTGTTAAAACTCTGCAAATGGACAATGGCTCATCCAACAATGACCTCTTCTACATGTGACCTCCAAGCTTCCCTGAACTTGAATGAGGTAAAAATACCTGTAGAAGTCCTCCAATGGATCTAAAACCTATCCCAATGTGTTCAGAGCATAATAAACAATCATAAATGACTATTCAGTCTAAGAAAATGGTTATGTGCTCATCTGAGCAATGCCTCAAACAATGAGGGTTTTAAGCTTCATGGAGCTTCCTCAAGCTTCAAATGTGAAAAACCTGCAAAAGGGCTCTTCAAATGCCTGTGAAAATATCACCAATGGACTCAAAACGTCCAAAAACCCCTAGCTGGGCTTTTACAGCTCCTCATTTGGCCAAAAATTGAAGAAGTTATGCTTGCTGCCATTTTTCTCCCTCAAGCCTGTTGTAACCTGTTCTCCATTTCACACCTCTGGGCAGTGAACCTGGCTTCTGAGTGTTTTTGATCACAAAACTAAGCACACGCGCGCCTCTCCACAAAACGCGCTAATTTGTCGCATCGTTAGCGAAACTAAGGCCCTCCAAGTCGGAGGTGTTGGGCGCATGGGGGGCCATATGGCCACGTCCCAGCGCAATTCTTGGCACCCATTTCAATGGTTAAATGTGGGTGTGACAAGTGTCTATGCGCATGTACAAAACCCACGGGTTACAATTATAAACCACAAGTCGTGGTTTCAAACCCTGCGCAATATTGTTAACACAAAGCTTTTAACATACCTCCACGTGCATAAATAAAACCAATGATTACATTATATATATATTTCGTGGTCATTTATTAAACACCACCGCATAGTACCGGGCTATACCTTTGGAACCCCGCATATAAATGTAACCAACGTTTGATATTTGGAACTAACTGTTTGAACATTGGCAGTGTTAACCGGGAGCACAAAGGTCGAACCTATGGTCACGTGCATAAACAATACACCCGCGGGCTGCACATTCAAATTCCCCGTGCGCTATGTAAAGCAGTGGTCATGTGACATTTCACATGGAACCGTGCTCCAAATGCTATACAGTCCCGCGCAAAAGAAATGGTCATATGAAATATAACATGCGACCGCGGGCTGTACCTTTTAAACGAATCCCCGCGCGCCAAATGATATACTGTGGGGTCATATGTACACCATAGAACCAGGGGTTGGGGCTAGCCCCGACCCGTACCCCCGCCAACATTTAAACAACGTAAATTCAAATGGTGTTAAAACCATTTCACATACAAGGAACACGCGGCGGCATTGTGGTTAGCGTAAATTTGTGAAGGCGTATGGCGAGGGGGAGGTCCCGGGGTCGAACCTCGTGGACTCCCCTATAAATTTTACAAAACCAAATGAACCAAACATCAATCGCCAACAGATGGGTGCCACGTGGCATCACTTAATTGGGCCACGTGGCACCTTTCTATAGGCCAAACTGATGCCACGTGTCAAGACGTGATTCGTCCACAGTCAACCAATAAAAATGCACCACGTCACCTACCTACCATGTCATCTGTACGGTCGCCACGTCAGCACTGTACGACCCTATGCCACGTCAGCTGTACGGCCTGCCCAGTCAACACTTTTTTTTTCCTGTTTGGCGATTCGAACAGATCACGATAACTTCTCCATACGGACTCTGTTTGCGAAAATAAATATACTGCCGAAATCAGAAGAACGAGACGGACGCAATGGCATCGTTTTCGTCGCATTCCGAGCACTTTGAATTTTGAGCAAATTTTTTACCCCTGGTCCAGATTCTGATCACACCTTCCCACTGAAAGGCTTTTGGACCCACAAAAGCTTATAATCATCGATCTGAGCTTCAATACTCTTCTGCTTTCAAGTTCTATCAACTGATTCTACTTGAAAAGTATTTTCGACAATCACCTGGGTACCTTGACATGCCTTGCTCTGCAAATGGCTATGTCCCTCAACCACCGCTCTCTAGCTGCTGCTGACCCACTGTTCTCTCTGTGCTTGGAAGGCTGCCAGCCTTCCCACTGAGAATCAAGTCCCTCTTGTGAACTCTTTGGCATCAACAATCCACTCTCCAATGGCTGCAAAATTTTCCTGCGACATCTTGTCACAAGCCAAGAAAACCATCAATCTTGAAAATGAATTATACAAGACTGAAAAATAATGACAGCAAAGTCTTTTTGCTCTTCAAGCAACTGTCGCATCTTGTGCTTCATCAAAGCACATAGTGTTTTCCTGCATCTCAATGTACTCAAACTTGAATTACAAGTCATCCAACACAATCGACTAAACACAAGTCGAAAAACATGAACGACATAACATAATCGTCAAGAAAAATCGACAAAAGTCGAAACTCAAGTGAGACATGTCAACCTTCCAAAATGACAAGTCTAAAAACATGATAAACAATCATGTTACAATCATGACTCATCTATGATGACAATCATCAAGTTCATTGTTTATGCACTCACAAAACCATATGCATGTGCAAAGCTCTTCAACTTTCCTTCCTGTAGAAACATAGGTACTCAAACCCAAGACATGTGGGTACTAAAGAGCTGAAAATGAAAATTATATGTGGCTGTAGCAAAATGGACAGCATACCCCTCTTTTACATGTTCTTGACGAGGTGGTATAACACAAGTATGCATACAAAAGTAATTGCATTCACATGCAAACTTGCCTCTACCAAAATATGACAAACTGCTGCAACTTGTCAACTTCAACAAAAGTGAATAGCTAAGGCTGAAATGTGCATCTATACAGAAAAAAAAATGCAAGCCTTACTTACGCAAGAAATCGATCCATTTCTTACCAAGCCAACTCAATGGCGAATTCTTCTGTTGAAAGTCGTCTTCTTGTGAATCATCTTGACTCACATCAATGATGGAATCTCCTCTTCCATTCTTGTCAATATTTTCACCCAACTAGTTCTTGTGCCGTGGATGAGAGTTTGGATGCAATGTCCAACATTGGTCAATGAGATGACCCCTCTTCTGACAATGAGTGCAAATCTTTTTCATTTTCTCTTCATGTTGCCTTTGCTTGGAAAGTTTCCTGAAAGTGGACTTTCTCTTCCAACATTTTGAAACATGATGGTTATATAAGCCACAAAATGTACATGGCATTTTTCTTCCATTTTTACATGCAGATTTATCATGCTTAACATAATCAAAAGCAACTGAGTTATAGGCAGATTTATACCTTGAACATTCACCTCTATCGCCGCTTTGAGGAGGTGAATTGAAAGAGTCACAAGCTCTCTTTTGAAGACTCTCAAATCTGCTCTTGTCCTCATGGCTGTCACAACCTTTTTGGTTCACACATTTGCATTCATCTTGAACACAAGTTTTGCATGCTGAAGAGTTTGAA
>JASDQU010371570.1:122791-134352 GCA_032191745.1 Picea mariana
AAAACTTTTGGATTGAATCTATCAGGCATAGATCTTAAGATCTTCTGAACTAATAATACATCTTCAATCTTCTCACCAAGACCTTTCATGGAATTCACAATCTCCTCAACTCTTAAGAAAAATTTATTAACTGTCTCATCCTCATTCATCTTTAGTTGTTCAAACTGTAATCTGTAGGTTTGAAGCTTTGCATCCTTTACCTTCGCATTACCTTCATAACTGCTAATGAGTTTGTCCCACATTGATTTGGCAGATTCTAATTGCATAACTTTTACAAATTCTGATTCTGTAAGCCCACTCAGAATAGAATTCATAGCCTTAGCATTGAAGTTGAATTCTATCTTGTCATCCTTATTAGCTAGTACAACTAGCTTTACATAACCAGTCTCTACCACATCCCAGACATCTGCACCTAAAGACATTATGTAGGTTCTCATCCTAACCTTCCATAAGCCAAAGTTTATTCCATTGAATAGGGGGGCCCTATTGGTTGAAGTTCCTTCATGACTTGTCATGTTTAAGCTTACTGATCTAGCTTTAAATAAAAGAAACCTACTCTGATACCAACTGTTGGGCAACTGAGAGGGGGGGGTGAATCGGTTTTTACTGTTCTTAAACAAATATGCCCATTTTAAACTCTTTACAGAACACTCAATGAAGATCAAAATAATGCAGGGAAGTAAGAAATAGAATATTCAACATCAATCACACACATGAAATATACAAAGACATATATTTCCTAAGGAAACCCATAAAGGGAAAAACCTCTTCTTCTTGATATGATAAGTAATATTTATTTTCTATACATTATCATTCTTAGGAGCACCAACTCCCTTTGAGGCTACCATCTCTGTTTTACAAGCAACAACTTGCTGAGAGCACCAACTCTCTGGTTTCTCTAGCACCCACTAGAAGGAAGCACTAACTCTCTGGTTTCTCCAACACCCACTATAAGGAAGCACCAACTCCCTGAGTGTTCCAGTACCAACTGGATGGAAGCACCAACTTCAAGTTACACAGGCACCAACCTGTATAACAGAGAACAATAGTTCTCGCTTGCACCACCCTGCCACCCTGGTTTTTCTGGCTGCAACCAGATGGAAGCTACAACTCATTGTGTTCAAGCACCCACTTGAAAATATGAGGACAACAGTTCTCCCTACCACCTCCCTACCACCTTGAAATATAAATCTTTACTTCTCATAAATGTATCACAGTGATACAGTATTTTATCAATGGCTTACCAGTCTCATCATTGTTTTGCTATGTTGGCACAGGGGCAGACCTAGGGTTCAACGCTACAACAACGCACCAACAAAACCCTAACTACCGGCCCTTTCGGAAACACCTGCGAAGTAGATGAAGTATCATCTGAGGTAGAGGAAGGAGGGGTTGCAGGACTCAAGTGTCTGCAACCTAGCTGGGACACAGATCTATGATCACAACACTTAGTAGTTAATAGTCATTAGTCTTTAACCCTTATTCACATCGCAGGCCAAAACCCTAATTATAGGACAACGTAGTATTCAACAAGATCTGACACACCCAAGAAATTAACATCTAGAAATAAATCAGATCTAGCATTCATTTACATTATTAAGCACTAAGCTACTATATCAGATGCATCTAACATACATAAAGATTACAACACTAAACATAAATCACATCAATCGCACAAAGAAACCATAACACAGGATATACGTGGTTCACCCCCAGCGTGGGGCTACGTCCACCAAATCTTCATCTTCTTTATTATCTTCTTTCGATATTCTTACATGCATAGAGCCACAAAATCAGCTCGGCATAGGACAGGAGATCTGTGCGCACCTCGCCAAATCCTCCTTCCCTGAGTTAGGCCTAAGAATAGAGCCTTACACAGTTGTGCACAAAGCACTACAGATGAGTTGCACTTAGCTCTGCAAGTCTCAACATACAATATGCACAAAGCATTCATGTCTATTCGCACTTAGCTCTCTCGCATCTTATTACATTGCCTAGATACTTATTTATACATTACAAAAGGGTCCTAAACATGGGTAAACCCATGGGCCAACATCCCATACCCGTTACATCAACCCTAAACCCACAAATCTTGCAAAGGGGGGCAATATCCGACGATCTCTGCTTCGTCTGGACGCTCTGCCTTCAACCAACCTGTCGAAGTCCCAAAATCGTTCAAACATGACCCAAGTTATCTAAAACTTGGTCAAGGGCCAATAGGCCCCCAACACTCACTTGTGACTCATCTCGAGTCACTCTGCTCTGGGAAATGCTGCTTCGAAGGCCTCAAGCTTGGATTGGGATGCCTTGACTTGCTGCTTCTCCAGAGCCTCCTGCTCGGTGAACTTCTGGATGACTCTCTCGGTGACAAGACCTTCCAAGCACTGTTCCACTAAGGTGAACACTTGTTCCAGTTGTCCACCTTGTCCTTCAATTTCTTCAAAAAGGGTGCAGGCTTCATCTTGCACCAACTGGAGTCTATGGGTCACTTCCATGACTCTACTCTGGATGGCATGGACCTGAAGTTGAACTGCGTGCTAATCTTGTGACCTTTTCATGTTTTCGACTACTGACAGTAGCTTCAATTGTGCTTGCACGGTTGCTGCTTGTTGCTTTTCTTCCTGGAGTTGTGACTCCAATGTCCTTAGTTTTGGGTCCTCTGTAAGGAGATCATAGGTCTGTGCACTTCGATTGCTGAGTTGCTTGCATTCTAAGGCCAATTCCTTTATTCTTTCGACTGCGCTCCTGGCAGTTTCTTCTCTCTGATCTCGCACTTCCTATGGAGTGCTTGGCACTGTTTTCAATTCCATATATTCTACTCATTCTTGGAGTTGCTTAATTACTTTGGCGAGCTTCCCCACTTGGATTTTTGTTGTTTCCTCTTCCATCTGTGCTAGGCCTGGCACAGAGCGAAGTGCTCTAGTGACTGCTTCTCTAACTCCCATCTGCTCCATGAGCAGCTATTCTTTTTCCTTCTGGATCTATGCTCTATCCTTTGCAAACTTCACCTGGAGGTCATCTTTCTCTTACTGCACAACTCAACTTTGCTCTAGGGATTCCTCCTTTGCTTTCTTCAGCACCTCTGTGTCCTATTCCTTTTCTTCCTATATGCGATGCAGGCGAGACTCTGTCGCATCTGCTAGTCTGCATAGTTGGGCAGGCTCATCTCCTACATCTATACCCCCTGATGGTAACGACGCAGTAGACACTATGTGGCTTGAATAGAGAGTCTGTTGTATCCCTTTCATCTCTTCTTTGATCCTATCAGACATGGTCTCCTGTTTGGCTTAGCTTCTCTGCAAAACATCCTCAGAGGTATCTGATACAACGACGATGATGAGGTCAATATCATCCACCGTAAGGACAATCTATAATGGGGGCCTATTTGCTCTTGATTTCTTCTACGCTGAAGATTTCTTTGGAGAAACCTTCAGGTTTTTGTGCTGAAGGTTTCTTGGACATCTTGGCCTCTGTAAGGGGGTCTTTAGGTGGAGTCGCTTCACCCTGTTCCTGTTTATCTGCTTCCCCTTCCTCCTCTTCTTTGTCTACTTCGTCATTTCCTCCTCCACCAGGTGAATCAAATGCAGTCTCCTCCGATGCGTTGTTCATTTCCTGTACATCTTCCTTCTTCTTCTTCTTGCTACTGCCTGGTCCATCATACTCTTCTCGAGTGACTATAGGACTTCTGATAAGGTCAAGGTCAGAGAGTTCTGTTTGTTTGATTGGTACAAGGAATTCTGTGAGCCACTCCTTGGTTATTTCCTCCATATCTTCCTCGATGAGCTTACAATAACTCTGGAGATCCTCCTTGTGTTCATCCCTATGCGCAGTGATATATATGAAATGCCTATCTGCATGGAACTTTGCAAATGGCCTGAACCTATGTAGTGTATTCGGTGTCATGCGAGGGAAGGATTCAATGGCCCTCTTCAGATGCAATTAATAGGAGTGGAACACAGCGTTTGATTGCCATTGTTTTTCCATGTCGCTCGAATACCAGAGGGTAGTGAACCTCACGGCCAGTGGTTCAGATGGCTCAACTTCAGGGAAGGTTGCTCCTTCTGGCATCTTCCAAGCGATGAAGGAAACGAGAATCAACAACCAACTGAAGTGAAACTCATAACCCTGGTCTTGCGCTTCGCAACAATATTTCTCTAACTGGTTGACGGGTAGCTCACCCAGTTAATTTTCATTCCTTCAACACATTTTCCTATGAGCTCGATGACAAACCCCGTGACCTACATTGGTCTGTTCTTCCTAATGAGATTACCAGTGATCAACTGGAAAGCTAGGCACACTACGCCATTTTGGATGGAAGCTACCTTGTAGCCCCGCTTCCCTTTCTCCACATCACCATATGTGTCTTTTATTCACTATGCTAGGGCACGGTCTGCAACCTTCCCTAGGTAAAATTCCTGAGGATCCAGTCCTTGCATGCTTAACCCAATGATCTAGTGGATCAGTGTTGGATCTATAGTGATGCGCTTATCCAACCATAGGTAACTGCCATGGAAGCACAACAGGAGGACTTTAACGCACACATTAACCTCATGATGTCTACCGAAGTGTGATATCTTCATCACATTGAGGATCGTGGACCTCGCGATGTCCATGGTCCATGGTTGGGGGATTTTCTTTGACTTCTTCCCCATTGTATTTGTCAAATACTTATGTAGTGTGAGCATTCCATAGTTCTTGCAATATCCTAAGTCGAAATCACTAATATTTAGCGTCAGAATTTGTTCTAACTATGGTTTGACTGCGTGTATCCCCTTCGGGAGGTACGCAGTGATCAATGTATAGTCGAAGTCCCTCGGGACACTGTCATCACTAACTGTGCCAACAAGAGGTGGGATGTAGTCGAGCAGGACCGATGGGATGAGCTTCGCATTCACCAATTCATCTCGTTGCTTGCTTCTTTTCTCTATTGCGGTGCAGGATGGTTTAGATCGACATACAGTTGACGGGGATGCTTGCAATCCTCTTGTTGATGAGGCATGTACTCCTGTGGAAATGAACTTCTCAGCCATGAGGTCTATTAGGATCTCTTTTACGGATTTCTCTACTGTGCTAATGTTGTTTGACGTGCACACTCGAGGTCAGATATCTCGGGTAGGCAGAAAAATACTCAAGGTAAGTAGAACAGGTGGTGAGGTCTCAATAAGCACTACGTGAAAGCAATTAGTTTATTTGTGGGCTCGAATATCTCTGTTTGCAAAAGTGTTCTCGGTGAGACATGCGATGGACTAAATAGACAACGTCGTAATGGAATCCTCCAACGGGTAGGAATGCCTCAATTAATATAATTCCATCTGTTATGGCACGGTCTCAATGGTCTAACAATGATCTTTCCGGCAATAACTGTGTTTCTAGTTGTTCTGGAGCATCGTTCTAATGGTTGAGACGCCTCCAACGGTCATATTGCTTCGTCGTGGCGAAGTGTCATCCTGCGTTGTTCTGCTATTCTGATGAGGTTCAATTTCTGCAATCCTTCCTTCTGTGAAGTCCTCTGTTGAACCTCTTGTAATTTTTCTAGCTTTGCTTTCTTCTTACTGAGTTTTATTTCTTTCTTTCTTGTAATCTGCATCTCTAGATTCCTCTTTCCATTCTTGTTCTTATCTTCTCTTAGCATAGTAACTTCACACTATTGAGGGTCTTTCATAGGGTTCGAGGGTAATACTTCTTCTCTTATTGTTTCTGGAGTACATGCTCTACTCTCCTGCATGGATAGGTTCTTTAAGCCTTCTTGTGTTCTTTCAACTTCGACAGCCAGGTCTCTAGCCCTCAGTTGCTTCGATTTGTCCTCATGTTCTTCTATTAAGCACGCTATTCTCCTAGCCATGAAATCCTTTAATTATTGCTTTTTATTTTCTATATCTTCCTCTTCTTCTTTCCTTCAGGTCTGATCTCTCTCAATCCAAGTCTTTCCTAACATAAGTGCAAAAGGTGTGGTGTTCTCAACAAACTTGACAACCTCAAATTCTTCTTCTGTCGATGTTCCATGAGTTATCATAGATATATGAGTAAGTATTCCACATAGGGTTATCAACTTTCCTTTGAGCAAGCCTATTCCTCCCAATGAAGGAATCATAGCAGGCTTTCCCAAAATTTCCCAAGTACTTTATGGCATAATGTTCACCTGTGTTTCTGCATCCAATACACAGTCTATGTCGAAGTCTCCTATTCTTGTTTCTATGCACTCTTTTTCTTTTAAGATCTCTAGTAAACTCATGTCTTTGTGATCATTCAATGCTTATTTCATCTATAATAGTATAACCTCGAATTATTTCTAGTTTTTTAGAACATTCTTAGTCTCTTGACCTTCTTCATGGTCTTCTTGTCTTATGTTCATCTTTTCAACTTTAGCAATCATTCTAGAGAAATCCAAAACTTCATGACCAATAGCTTTACAACAAAGGAAAACAACACCTCTACCAGGGCATTCCTTAGAAACATGTCCTGATCTTCTGCAACTATAACAACGAGTCAATCTTCTATTTCTCTTAAACGATTCCCAACCTTTCATGTACTATGCATTGGGATCATAGTGATGGACCTGCAAAAAATTATTTCTAGGATCCTGCATCCACTTGTTAGTCCAACAATTCTTTCTATGCATAGGAATAACATATCTTTCTCTATTTCTATCAGATCTATTCATATCACATCTTCTTTCTTCTAGTTTTTCCTAGCTTTTAGACTAGGATAAAATCTATCAAACATACCTAGATCCATTCTTTATGAAACAAAAATTTCCACTTATCTTACCTTTATCAGAGCACAAAGCCTTAAGATCTTACCTCTTTTCTCCAGATCCGGTTCCTTTCTTAACACAGAGCTTCACAAGTCAAGTAGAATACTGCGCACTACAACAATGGATCTATGCACAAAGATTTCTCTTTTCTTTAGTTTCCATCAATCAAAGTTTCAGGTCCCAGCAACGAAACCATTTGTTGGCATAGGGGCAGACCCAGGGTTCAACACTACAACAATGCACCAACAAAACCCTAACTATCGGCCCTTTCAGCAACAGCTGCGAAGCAGATGAAGTCTCACATGAGGTAGAGGTAGGGGGGCTTGCAAGACTCAAGTGTCTGCAACCTAGTTGGGACACAGATCTGTGATTACAACACTTAACAGATCACTTAGGAGTTAATAGTCATTAGGCTTTAACCCTTATTCACATCGCAGGCCAAAACCCTAATTACAAGACAGTGCAGTATTCAACAAGATCTAACACACCCAAGCACTTAGCATCTAGAAATAAATCAGATCTAGCATTCATTTACATTATTAAGCACTAAGCTACTATATCAGATGCATCTAACATACATAAAGATTACAACACTAAGCTACTATATCAGATGCATCGAACATACATAAAGATTACAACACTAAGCATAAATCACATCAATCGCACAAAGCAACCATAACACATGATATACGTGGTTCACCCCCAGCATGGGGCTATGTCCACCAAATCTTTGTCTTCTTTATTATCTTCTTTCGTTCTTCTTACATGCACATAGCCACAAAATCAACTCCACATAGGACAGGAGATCTGTGTGCACCTCGCCAGATCCTCCTTCCCCGAGTTAAACCTAAGCACAGAGACTTACACAATTGTGCATAAAGCACTACATATGACTTGCACTTAGCTCTGCAAGTCTCAACATACAATGTGCACAAATCATTCACATATATTGTCACTTAGCTCTCTCGCCTCTTCTTACATCTCCTAGCTACTTATTTATACATTACAAAAGGGGCCTAAACATGGGTAAACCCATGGACCAATGTCCCATACCCATTACATCAACCCTGAACCCAAAAAGCCCGCAAAGGAGGGAGAGATCCTGCAATATCCACTTCACTTGGGTGCTCCATCCTCGACCAGCCTGTCAAAGTCCCAAAATCGGTCAAACATGACCTAAGTTCTCCAAAACTTGGTCAAGGGCCAACATGCTACACTGCTCTGCTCTGCCTGCATCAATGTCTTCCTGCTTGCATCTTCTTGATCTTTCTGATCTTCTTCTTTGTCTCTGTATGTGCACCTCGGCTTTATCTTCCTCTCTCAGATATGAATTTATGTTCCTTGCTTCTTCTTCTCTTTATGCTTTGTGTCTTATTTCCATTCTATGCTCTATGCCTCTTCTATGCATTTCATCTCCTTCACACGGCATGCTTCTACCCACATAAATCACACTCAACAGAAGCAACCATCTCTTCTCTGTTCTGTGTATATTTAGCAAGCCTAGTCCTCTGTCAGATCATCCATGTAAATCATTGTCTTCTTTGGAAGTTATACTGAGTCTGTTCGTCATCAGTGGCTTATCCTGATATTCTTTGCCTTCTCGGGTAGTGCGACACTTTGTATTCTTTGTCACAGTTGAGCTTATCCTCTCTATTGCAGTTACAAACTTTGACATTTTTCCATCTGTAAATTGTCTCTATGATCAGTCTTCATTCCACTGGTAGTTACCTCGAGACTCTTCAGCTCCTTTGGCGATCACCCTACAGCTCCTCAAGTTATCTGGAAGATACAATCACTATGTTCTAGCAGTTATAGCCAATCAATTATGACTTCTTTGGCTTCTAAGTCCCTTCCTTCACGTGACCATCGATGGTGACCAAACGCCTATTCAAAAGGCACTTCCCAATCTTTGTTCAGTGAGCGCTAGCTCCTTTTCACAATATTACCTTGGGCTATGAACTTCAAGTGAGCACATGATTGTGGGCGCATCCATAGGCGGTTTGAGGGCAACCCGCTTTTCACCCCACAATTCACTACGAGCCTCCATGCATCCTTTCTCCAAAACCGTGGTTTCGATTGCGGCCTGCTCATGAAAAATTAAGGCTCGAGCATGTTCTGGCCCCACAATGCGACGAGACCGTCGATATCACGATCTTGATGGTGCTCCTTCGATCAATGGCTCTGATCTATCTTCCTTTCCTGCCTTCTTTCCTCTATCCACGTGCGATCCTTAGTCTCAATGATCAGGTGACATGTGGCTCTCCAAACCAATGGACGAGATCGATTTCACCTTTCAGGCTTTGATAGTTTCGATTCTCAAACTCTGCTTTCTCCCGGAGAATTTCACCCGAAGTCCACGATCCAATGGCATGTGTCCCTTTTGGATCGATGATCACAATCCCTTCGGATATTCGGGGTTCGACAATCTCAAATCTCAACTTTCCTTCATCCTTCCTTTGCTTTTTCCCACAGCTGACAATCCATTGACGCACATCCTCTTTAATCCAACAATTATCCTCTGCTCCAAGACTTCGGTCTTCGGCAATATCAAACCTTTCTCTTTTTCATTTTCCCGTAGTAGTTTCACATTATTTCATGACCCGTTGACACGTACCCTCCTACACGATCAACGATCATAAGTGACTTCAGCACTTTGGGACTTTAAGTTGATCCTTGCTTCATTCTCCTCTAGAGTGGTCACCTGTTGAATAAGTCATAGGCGGTGGAAACCGCTTGCTGTCGGTTAACACTTCCACTTACATTGTCCTTCCACTGTACTAGATCAACGGTTGAGAATGCATAAGAAGTGATCTTCATATCGGATGACTTGTATCCACTTCAAGACTTCGACATTCAGGACTTTGGGACTTAGGGCATCTGCTGGTGGTAGAACTCCAAGAGTAAAACTCCCAGAGTGACGTCACTTACTTACGTCACTTGATGACATGTCATGAGCCTAGTAGTTGCCACATGTCAATCGGATTTGTGATTTCCACATACCTGAAGTGCCGACTCAACTTGACACTTGTCTATGTTTGATTACGCCACGTGTCCTTGCTAACGTGGATCCTCATTCACTTCAGGAATTAGGCCTTTGGGACTTCAGGTATTCTGACTTTTCAATTCACCAATTCTTCCGAAGTGAGAATCCCCGAACAATAACCTCCTCGCAACTTTTAGACCCGAACTAAACGTTGTTCATCGATCATGTTCTTAGATTGATGACTCGATATTTCTAGGATGTTTCTTTTATAGCTTATATTGTCCTTCCACTTCAAACTGATCTGATGGTTGTCGTTTACTCTGACTCTCTAGAATTTGAGTTTTTCAAGTCTCAAACTGAAAAATCCTGGAAGTGATTTTCTTTGAAGTTGAGGATCATGTGCCACCTGTCAGTCTTGAGGATGGACGGTCCCTGCTTACTTCGGGAATTTGGGACTTTGACAAGTCCGCTCTCCTACGCTCATCCAAAGGCTTAACCTTCATGCATTTATTTATGGATCCAACGACTGTTGATCCTCAGTGCTTAGATCCAACGGATCAGATCTATACTTCTCCTCTACGCTTCCTCTGGTCAGTGGGCGCTAATCTAACAGTCATCAGGTATTCGGTATTGGTGATCCAACAACCACTATCATTCTTCCTCCTGAGATTTCTGATCTCTCTGACTTAGAAGGTTTTCTAAGTATTCAAAGGTCTCAACCTTTTCTCCTCCCGTGAGTCCTTCTCTTGGACCTCGACTGCACTTATCGAAAGCGCAAAGCGCTATCTCTTCTGATCTTTGATCTCTGCATATTTTTCTCCCCTCCTCTTGAGCTTTGATCTTTGCATATTTTTCTCCCCTCCTCCTAAGCTTATGCTTCTTGTCGAGCTTTGATATCTACATACTCACGCTATTCCTCTTGAGCTTTGATTTTCATACTGTTCACTTCTTCTCCTGAACTTATGCTTCCCCTGTTTTCCATCATTGTTGATTTCTTCATTGTTGCTTTTCTTGCCTGTAAACATATCATTGTCATTGTTGTTCTTGCCATCAATGAAAATCACACTCTTCCTGTAAACATGCCAACAAGTTTAACCAGGTTGGCCCAGAAAATAAAAATAGGGATAGAACTACTATAAATATAGGAAATATTTTCACATTTTTTGAGTATCTAAGTTTGTGATCTCTTAGCACAAGTTTGGTGGTGAAGGAAATGAGAGGATAAGGAGCTCTTATGAAGGATATTTTCTAGTCTTATGGTGATGTTTTGATCATTGCTATGGGTTCTCTATAGCATGGAAGGTTGATTATTTGCACAAGGTTCTATGTGGTTGTTCTATGATGATGATGAGGTATCAATGATAGTGACAAAGACATTGACAGTGACAATTTGTGTGAGTTGGTTTCTATGTGGACCCAATTTGTAAGTGGATCCAGTTTTATGATGATGATGTATCAGTGACAATGAAAACATTAGGTTGATTCTATCATTTATATTCAAGGGAGGAAGGAAGGGGTAAGAAAAAGGGGGTTAGATCCTCCTTCCAATTGGAGCTAGAGAATCTAGGGAGTTGTAGCTTCCTTCAGGTTGGATCCTGTAAATTATGGGGTTGGAGCCTCATTCCACTTGGAGTTGGAGAACTTGTTTGTAGCTTCCTTTGAATAAAATCCTTTATTACATAAAAATAATTCAGTGGATTTTCACTTATATCTATTGTGAATTGTGTATCTCTTCTTCTGCTCTTTATTGGATATATTATTTGATTGGAAAGTAAAGTTATAAAAGTGATAAATTTTACTTGATAATGATTCACCCCCCCCCCC
>JASDQU010371570.1:134424-146423 GCA_032191745.1 Picea mariana
GAAAAAATATGGAAGGCCATGGCCACATTCCAAATGGGATTCCACCATTTGATGGAAACAATTATGCATATTGGAGAAACATAACACAAACTTACTTGACATCTTTAGGAGTGGATATTTGGCTCTCAATTGTCAATGGCTATAAAGTTCCAAAAACTACTCCCACCGATCCATATGAGAAGAAATCAATGAGCTACAATGAAAAGGCCATACATGTTATTCTAGGCGGATTGACACAAACTATTGCTAGAAAGGTGATGATTTGCAACACAACTAAAGAGGTATGGGACAAACTTAAAAATATGTATGAAGGTGATCCTAAAGTCAAGCAGGTCAAAATATGTTTGAAAATTTGAAAATGGATGAAAATGAAGATATTGCAACCTATTTACTTAGAGTAGATGAAGTTTTCAATGCTATTGTTGGGTCTCCTTTTTGATACCTCGAATTTCCTTATCTTTTCCCATATCTCGACCAATTTTTCCTTAGACATATGCACTATTTTTCTATTTTCCTCAACAGACGTGTCCTTTAGCCATTCTCGTGTACATATGAGGTAACTTATGTTTAATCATGATTTATGAGATTTCTTAGTGATTGGAATTGAATAATTGATGTTAAATTATCTCTATTTACTTTCAATGATCAAAGAAAACCTTATGACACAACTCCTATTCATCTGGTGCCCGTTTCGACGTTCATTCGATACTCAATGCATCTGGTACCTATCTCTGCACAAGTCCGATACCAATGATATGTTTGCCCAGTACCTATTTTTGTGCTCATCCAGTACCTATTCTTCTGTTCGTCCGGTACCTATATTTGATTGTGAGCGTCTGGTACCAGTATTTTTTTCTAGTTGTGCATGTCCGATGCCAGTCTTTTGTTCCAGCTGTGCGGGTTTAGTACCCGTTCTGCATTTGTAGGCTTGAGTGTTTGAATGAGTTTTCTCTTGATGGGTCCAATGAATTTGTTGGTTCGAACATTCTCTGTTCGTTGAAGACCACGATGCATTTCATCACTCATGCACTTCATGTCATGAGGATGAAATTGTTCCCTTGAAAAAAAATACATTAACCAATTGTAATATTTGTGCAGGAATTTGATGTTATCTCCAGACTTTGATTCTAACAATTGTTTCTCTTTAAAATAGAGATCCTTGTAGATGATAGAAACACATAGATATAATTAATCATTGTTATGTTGTAATATTGATTCTTAAAGGTTGTTGATTGTACCCTTTTTTTCTGAAGTAATGATATAAATTGCAGCTCATGGATTCTATGTGTGTGTTCAAATCTTCTCTTATGTAAGTTTCTTTTAAAATCTACCTTATTAGTATGGCAAGGGCCCACTGACCCAACCAAGGTAAGCTTCCTTGTATTTATTTGTGAATATAATTCTGGTTTTTTGTATGTGGATAGAATAATTATGTGTTTGATTATAGCATCTAACTTTATTCCTATTATGTTTCAGTGATACACTTGATAGCATGCAATATAGATGTGTGCTAATTCTAAGTGAGTGAGAGTTTTGTGTGCAATGTGATAATTATGAGTGCAATTATTTCTGAGTAATTACTTGTTATCTTTGTGTGTGTGTATGAAGACAATCATTTGTTAGACTAAATTCTTTAGTGTTTGTTCTATTTTCCAAATCTAGGGACAAGTCGAATCTCCATCTTTCACCCTACATGAGCCTATAATGGAGTATTTCACCACACCTAGATTTTCTTCCAGAATTTATTAGGATACATATTGCAAACACAGACACAATCAAGACCTCCATCTCTCACCCTACATGCACCTATAATGGAGTGTCTTACTTCACCTGGTATTTCTTCTAGGAGTGATTGAGTTTTATTTTAAGAATATGTAGAGTGTTAATTGTTGTTAGTTTAGTTGCTATAGGAAACAAAGTCAAAGTTCATCTTTCCCTTTCATGAGCCTCTAATGAACAGATTCATCACCTAAGCAAGATCTTTAGATCATATGCTTGTTTATGAGTTTTTCTTTTTTATTTTTGAATTGTGTGGAGAGTGTTACTTGAAAAGTGTGAAAACAAAGTATTGGTTTTAGAGTGTTTTCTTATGTAGGCTATACACATCAGACATGGGAACTTATCTGTTATCGGCACATATAGTGCATCAACTCTATTGATTACGAAGCTGGATTGACATATTAAATGATTGCAATATATTGAACATATAATTGCACCAACAACTATTAGAGGATGTTGGCATAGGGACAGACCTAGGGTTCAATGCTTCAACAACGCACCAACAAAACCCTAAATACCGGCCCTTTCGACAACACCTGCGAAGAAGATGAAGTCTCACCTGAGGTAGAGGAAGGGGGGGTTGCAGGACTTAGATGTCTGCAACCTAGCTGGGACATCAATCTGTGATTACAACACCTTAACAGATCACTTAGTGGTTATCGTTCATTAGTATTTAACCTTTGTTTACAACACAGATAAACCCTAATTATAGAGCAGTGCAGTATTCACACAGATATAATATATTCAAGGACTAAGCACATCAAATTAGGCAAGATCTATCATTCATTCATATTACTCAGTACTAGGCTATCATATCAGATTCATCTAAGCATATACTATTACACTAAGCATAAATCTCATGAATAATGTAGCAATCATAAAGCACAAAGCAACCATAACACAAGATATATGTGGTTCACCCCCTGCCTAGGGCTACATACACCAACTCTTCTTTTCTTTGTTGTCTTTTTTCAATCATCTACATGCACAGAGCCACAAGATCCTACTCTGCATAGGACAAGAGATCTGCGCACACTTCGCCAGATCCTCCTTCCCTGAGCTAGGTTATAGCACAAAGCCCTCTTACAATCTACATAAACTTCTTACATCCACTTTCACTTAGCCCTGCAAGTGTTCAACACAGCATGCACAAAGCATTTACAACTATTACTTGCACTCAACACAACACCACTTGTATCTTCTAGGTCTAGTAGCCACTTCTCACATCGCATAGGCATCTATTTATACATTACAAAAAGGGCCTAACAAACCCATGGGATGACATCCCCATACCTGTTACATGAGCCCAAAACCCAAAAATCCCTAAACAAGGATCTGAGATCCTGCGATCTTCGTTTCTACTTGCGCTCCGCCTTCGCTAGCCTGTCAAAGTCCCAAAAAGGGGTCACAAGTGACCAAGGATCTTCGAAACTTGGTCAAGGGCCAATATACCCCCAACACTCACCTGTGACTCATCCCAAATCACTCTGATCTAGGTAGCTCTACCTCAAAAGCCTCAAGCTTGGCCCGAGTTGCTTCGACCTGCTGCTTTGCCAAGGCCTCCTGCTCATTGAATTCCTGAATAACTGCCTTATTCACAGGTCCTTCCAAGCATTTTTCGACTGCAATGACTACTTGTTCCAGCTCTTCTCCTCGTCCTTCAATCTCCTCAAACAGTTGACAAGCTTTGTTCTAGACTGGTCGGAGCCTCTGAGTCACTTCCATGACTTTGCTCTGTATGGTATGGACCTGCTGTTGAGCAGTGCGTTGTTCCTGGGATCTTTTCATTCTCTCAACTGGTGACAGGAGCTTCAACTACGCTTGTACTTTTGCTACTTGTTGCTTTTCCTCCTGGAGCTGTGACTCCATTGTCTTCAGTTCAGGGTCCTCTGTAAGGTGCTTATAAGTCTATGTACTTCTACTACTAAGATTTTTACATTCTTCTCCGGGTAGTTTCTTCTCTTTGGTCTCACACATCCTGTAGAGTGCTTGGTATTGTAGCTCTAGATCTGTTATTCTCTATTGAATCTATTGGATGGCTTCAACAAGCTTTGCTACTTGATGCTACACTGGGTCTTCCTCCTTTTTCTCTAAGCCCGTCACAGAGCAAAGTGCTTTGTTGACTGCTTCTTTGACTCTGAGCTTCTCTATAAGTAGTTGTTCTTTCTCTTGCTGAATCTGTGCTCTCTCCTCTTTGAACTTTGTTTGGAGGTCATCGTTTTCCTACTGTGCAACCTGAAATTTCTCTATGAATTCCTCTTGTACTTGCTTCAGGGCCTCTGTGGCCTGTTATTTTTCTTTTTGGACACGATGAAGGTGAACTTCGGTCACATCAACTAGTATGCGGAGTTGGGTAGGCTCATCTCCCAACTTTTTTTCTTCTGATGGTGGGGGTGCAGTGGACACTGCACAGCTGGAGTGAAGGGCATGTTGTACCCCTCACCGTTCTTCTTCAATAATTTCATACATGGTCTCTTTCTTGGCTTTGTTTTTCTGCAAAATGTCTTCCGAGGCATCTGATATAGCTTCGATAATGAAGTTGAAGTCATCGAGCATGAGCATAGTCTGCAACTTGGTCTTACTAGCTTTTGACTTCTTTCATGATGACAGTTTCATGGGGGAAACCTTTCTTTTCTTAGATGTCTCAGCTTCATCAATGGGATCCTTAGGCGGTGTTATTTCTCCTTGCTTATGCTTGTCTTCTTCTCCATTGTTCTCTTCTTTGTCTACTTCGTCATCACCTCCTCTACTAGGTGTTTCTGAAGAAGTCTCTTCTGATGTGTTGTTCAGCTTATGTACCTCTTATGTCTTCTTCCTTCTGCTAGTCCCAGATGTATCATACTCTTCGCGAGTGACCACTGGGCTTCCGATTAGTTCGGGTTCAGATAGTTATGCAGGGTCAACAGGGATAAGAAGCTTTGTAGGCCATTCCTTATTTATTTCTTCTAGGTCCTCCTATGTGAGCTTGTAATAACTTTGTAGTACTTCTTTGTGTTCGTCTCCGTGCACAGTGATATAGATAAAATGTTTTTCTGCGTGGAACTATTCAGGGTGTACAACGTCATACAAGGGACAACCTCAATAGCCCTCGTTAATTGCAGGTAGTAGGTGTGTAACACCATGTTTGACTACCATTGTTTTCCCATGTTGCTCAAATACCAGAGTGAAGGGTTCGAATGGATCTATTTTAGGGAAGGTCGCACCTTCCGGCATCTCCCAAGCAATGAACGCGATGAGGATCAGCAGCCAACTAAAATGGAACTCATAGCCTTGATCCTAAGCTTCGCGAGAGTATTTTTCTAACTATTTAACTAAGTAGCTAGACCAATTCATTTGTATCCCCCCACGCATTTTTCTGTGAGGACAACAACAAACCCCGTGACCTGCGTGGGTCTGTTCTTTCTTACTAGCTTACCAACAATCAACTGGCAAGAGAGGCGCACTGCACCATTCTGGATGGAGTCTACCTTGTAGCCTCGCTTCCCCTTCTCCACATTAACGTAGGTATCTTTAATCTTCTGCACCAGGGCACGGTCTGCAGCCTTTCCTAGGTAAAATTCTTGTGGGCCTAGTCCCTGCATGCTCAATCTGGTGATCCGATGGATCAGTGTTGGGTCAATGGTGATGCGTCTGTCTATCCATATATAGCCGCCATGGAAGAATGAAGACATGAGCTTAATGCACGCATTAACCTCCTGGTGCCTTCCAAAATGGGGTATCTTCATTACGTTCAGAATAGTGGACTGTGCGAGGTCCATAGTCCATGGTTGGGGGATTATCCTTGACTTCTTCCCCTTCATCCTAGTCAAATACCTGTGAAGGGAAAGCATGTTGTAGTTCTTGCGATCCCCTAGGTTGAAGTTGTTGATCTTTAATGTCATGATCTTATCCAGTTGTGGTTTAACTACACGTGTCCCCTTCAGGAGATACACAGTAATTAGAGTGTAATCGAAGTCCCTTGGGACACTATCATGACTCACCACGTCGGCCAGAGGCAGGATGTAGTCAGGAAGGATTGATGGGATTAGCTTCACCTTCGCCAAGTTATCGCGATGCTTGGTGTGTTTCTCAGTCGTAGCTCAGGATGGTCCAAATCCGTGAGCATTCGACGAAGATGCTTGCACTCCTCTCATCGATGAAGCTTGAATCCCTACAGACATTACTTTTTCGGACATTAGATCGATTGGGATTTCTTCTATGTACTTTTCTATTGCACTGAGTTCATTTGACATGCATGCTTGAGATCGGATAACTCGGGTCGATGAACAAACTCTCAATGTAATAGAACAGGTGGTGAAGTCTCAGTAAATACAACACAGTAACAAAGAGTTCTCTTGTTGGCTCAGATACAATTCATAAAAGTGTTCTCGATGAAACAGTCGACGGAATAAGTAGACAGTGATGTAAAGGATCCCTCCAATGGGAAAGAAGCCTTCATAAATGCAGTTTTGTCCGTTATGGTGCGGTCCCAACAGTCCGATGGCGAGATTTCTAGTCATAATTGTTGTTCTAACTGTTTAGGAGCGTCAATCTAATGGTCATAATGCCTCTAATGGTTATATTGATCCGCCATGGTGAAGTGCCAATCTGAGTTTATCTAATATGTCGGTGAAGTTCAAACTCTGGAGACCTTCCTTGTGCGAAGTCTTCTCTGGAACTTCCTATAATTTCTCCAACTTTGCTTTCTTCTTGCTGTGCTTTCTAGCCTTCTTCCATGTGATCTGTTTCTCAGTATTCCTCTTTCCATTCTGATTCTTATCTCCTCTTGGCATAATAACTTCGTGATGTTGATGGTCTTTCAAGGGAAATACTTCTTCTTTGTCTGGGGTAGGTGCTCTACTCTCCTGTACAGACAGGTGTTTCAAGTATTCCTTTGTTATTTCAACTTTGACATCCATATTTTTGGTCCAGAGTAGCTTCGACTGGTTTTCTTGTTTTTTTAGTAATTGTGTTATTCTCCTAGTCATGAAGTCTCTTAGTTCTTGCTTTTTCTTTTCTAGAGCTTCTTCTTCTTTTCTTCGGGTCTGATCTTTCTCAATCTAGGTTTTTCCTAGTAACATAGCAAATGGGGCATTGTTCTCAATAAATTTAACAACCTCAAATTCTTCCTTTGTTAAAGTTCCATGAGCACTCATAGATGTCTAGGTAAGTCTTCCACATAGGGTTATTAGCTTTCCTCTAAATAATCATATTACTCCCAATGAAGGAATCATAGCAGGCTTTCCCAAAATTTCCCAGGTTCTTTTTGTCATGATATTCACCTGTGTTTCCTCATCCAAAACAAAGTCAATGTTGAAGTCTCCTATTCTTGTTTCTATGCACTTTTTTTCTTTGAAGATCTCTGATAAGTTGATATCTCTGTGATCATTTAGGGTTTCTTTCATTTGTAGTAATATGGTCTCTGATTCTTTCTAGGGTTCTGCCATGGTCTCAGTTTCTTGGCCTTCCTTAGGGTTTTCTTGTCTCATATTCATTCTTTCAACCTTATCAATCATTCTAGGGAAATCTAGAACTTCATGGTCCATAGCTTTACAATAAAGACAACTAGGTCTTCTAGCAGGGCATTCCTTAGCAAGATGTCCCGGTCTTCTGCAACTATAACAAAGAGTTAATCTTCTCTTTCTCTTAAATGATCCCCAGCCTTTCTTGTACTGTGCACTAGGATCATAGTATCTAACCTAAAAAAAATTCTTCTTAGGATCTTGCATCCATTTGTTAGTCCAAACATTCTTTCTATGCATAGGAATAACATATCTTTCATTATTTCTATCAGATCTACTCATATCAAATCTTCTTTCGTCTAGTTGTGCCCTAATTTTCAAACTAGGACAAAATTTATCAAACATACCTAGATCCATACTTTCGAAACAAAAATTTCCACTTATCTTACCTTTAATAGAGAACAAAGCTTTCAGATCTTATCTCTTGAATAAAAAAATTGCATTGTTCTTACCTTTATCAGAGCACAAAGCTTTAAGATCTTACCTCTTTTCATCAGATCTGCCTCCTCTCTTAGTACAAAGCTTCACAATTCAAGTAGAGTATTGCACACTAGGGAAATAGATCTACTCACATAGCTTCCTCTTTTCCTCAGTTCCCAACAATCACAGTTTCAGGTCCCAGAAATGGAACCATTTGTTTGCACAGGGACAGACCCAGTGTTCAACGCTTCAACAATGCACCAAAAAAACTCTAACTACTAGCCCTCTCGGAAACACCTGCAAAGCAGATGAAGTCTCACCTGAGGTAGAGGTAGGGGGGGTTGTAGGACTCAAATGTCTGCAACCTAGCTCAGACACCAATCTATGATTACAACACCTTAACAGAGCACTTAGAAGTTATTGTTCATTAGTATTTAGCCTTTGTTTACAACGCAAATAAACCCTAATTACAAAGCAGCACAGTATTCACCCATATCTAATATATTCAAGTACTAAGCACATCAAAGTAGGTCAGATCTAGCATTCATTCATATTACTCAGTACTAAGCTATCATATTAGATTCATCTAAGCATATACTATTACACTAAGCATAAATCTCATGAATAATGTAGCAACCATAAAGCACAAAGCAACCATAACACATGATATACATGGTTCACCCCCAGCCTAGGGATATGTCCACCAACTCTTCTTCTATTTATTATATTTTGTCAATCATCTACATGCATAGAGCCACAAGATCCTACTCCACATAAGACAGGATATCTACACGCACTTCACCGGATCCTCCTTCCCTGATCTAGGTTACAGCACAAAGCCCTCTTACAATCTACACAAGCTTCTTACATCCACTTGCACTTAGCCCTGCAAGTGTTCAACATAGCATGCACAAAGAATTTACAACTATCACTTTCACTTAGCACAACACCAATTGTCTCTTCTAGGTCTAGTGGCGACTTCCTTATACATTACAAAAAGGGCCTAAACATGGGTAAACCCATGGGTTGACATCCCCATACCCATTACATGAGCCCAAAACCCAAAAATCCCTAAACAAGGGGCCAAGATCCCGCAATATCCATTTCGACTTGCTCTCTACCTTTGACAGCCTATCGAAGTCCCAAAAAGGGGTCACAAGTGACCAAGGATCTTCAAAACTTGGTCAAGGGCCAACAAAGGACTAGGAGAAGAATTCAATGAATCCTTGGTTGTACAAAAAGTGTTGAGATCACTTCCTGTGAGATATGATTCTAAGGTCTCTACCATTGAAGAGAATAGGGACTTGACTAAGATTACATTGGATGAACTACATGGGTCCCTCATAGCATATGAAATGAGAACAGGTACAAAAAATGAACAGTCAAACAAAGAAGCGTCATTTAAAGATCTGAAGAAAACAAAGGACAAGGAACATAAGGTAGAAGAAAAAACGGACTATGATTAAGATGAATAAGAAGCACATTTTGTAAGAAATCTCAAGAGGGGAACCAACAAATACAACAATAATTTAACTTTTAAATGCTTCAATTGTGGCAAAGTAGGACACTATGATAAGAAATTTCCTTTTGAAGAAAAGACAAGATTCCACAAGACAAAATGTCTCTACTCCAAGGAGGACAACAGTTCTTCAGATGAAAGTGATGGAGAAGAAATGGATATAATGGAAGTTCTCTTCATAACTCAAGAAAATCGATAATGACCATGAAGATTATGATGAAGAAACTGAAGGAGCAAGCCTTGACTCTATCTGGGGAGCCAAGGACATCACATAAAGTGAATAAGAAGATGATGATAATCTTGAAAAATTTAATTATGCTAAAGAAGAAAATGCTAAGCTCATAAACGAAAATTGGCAAGTTGTGAAGAAGAGAATCACGAGCTTGAAAAGACAATTAATAGCTTAAAGGAACAATTAGAATATTATGAGAAATTAAAAGCAAAATTGTCTCACACAATAAAAGAGCTAATGTTGGCAATTGAAAAGTTGGAAAATTTTGGAATAAGTCTTGAAAAACTAGATGAAATTCTTTGCAATCAAAGATCACCTACCGATAAGACATTACTTGGATATGATAACAATTCAGAGATAGAAAACACAGATAAAGAGGACAAGAAAGATGAGGGAAATTCTAGAAGCTATGAAAATTCCTTAAGAAGTGGAATCAACAATAAAAAAGAAATTGAAGATCAACAAGAAATGAAAAAAGATCTAAACTCAGAAGGGGTGATACATCAAAAAGGTCCTTCCTACCAAGTATGAGAACAATCAAAAGGGAGTTGAAGAACAACAAGAACATAACACCTTCAACTGGAACAAAAGATCAAAATTCAGGAGGCATGAAACACCAAGAAGATTACTTCCTATCAGGTATGAGAATATTTTTCTTGGTCATTGTTATACTTGCATAAACTTTGGACACAAGGAAATTCATTGCAAAATCAATGCAAGAAATGACTATGTGAGAAACACAAATGACTATGCATATCCAAGGAACAATCATGTAAACAATATATTTGGAAATGCTTATGGATATGTCAACAAAAATTACAATCCATTTCATCCATTGATGGATCAAAATATCATATGCTACAAATGCAATAATATTGGTCACAAAGAATGAGATTGCACAAATATGAAATAATATGCTCCCATCATAAAACCAGGTACAATATGGAAAAGGAAAGAGAATCCAAACCAAGAAAATTGTCGAATAACACTGATCCATGATAATAAAGAAGAAAAATATGAATGGTACATATAAAGTGGTTTCTCAACACACATGATTGGGGATCCAAACAAATTCATTAGATTAAATAAAAAGGGTGACAGTGTTGCATTTGGAGATGACTCTGTCAAAATACTTGGAAAAGGTGTAGTAAATCTTGGAAGTGAAAATGTAAAAGAAGAAAATGTCCTACTGGTTGAAGATATGAAGCCCAATCTCCTCAGTGTTAGTGAAGTATGTGATCAAGGATACACTCTCAATTTTTATTCCCAAAAATGTGAAATTAGAGAAAAGGACTCGGGAAAATTGGTTGCAACAGTAACAATAAGACCAAATAACATATACATCCTAGACAAAGAGAAGAGAAAGAATATTGAATTCACATGAAAAATCTCCAAGGACCATAACAATCAAAGAAAGGAAAATAAGACAGAATAAGTACTATTGAGTTCCACGTGTTTAGGGGGAGCATCAAGAAAAGAGTCACCCTTTGTCATTGATGTCAAAGGGGGAGAGAAAAATCTGGAGCATGTCGATAGGGGGAGAGTAGGATGGCATGGGAATCATAAGTGTTTCCATTAGTGCCAAAGGGGGAGATTGTTGGAAATTGTTTGTCATTGATGTCAACCCTAGAAGGAGCAGTCAAGTGAAGAATCCTACAGATGTCCAAGATCAATTTTGGAAGATGAAGACTATTGAAAGCATTATTTGTGGTCAATTTGGATACCCTATATTTGAGGGAATTCTTACCCTACATAAATAACTCAAATGGAATCACAAGTTACATGGTTGGAAATCGTATTCTGAGACCTTTCCAACATTATATGGAAGTCCCTCTAATTCCCTAGGAATGAGGAGATATGAATTTTTCCGTTTGACAACCCAGCCAGAAAATTGAGGACAGTTCAGCAAGGTCGGACCAGAAAATAAAAATAGGGATAGAACTATTGTAAATACGTGATGGATTTTTCACATTTTTTGAGTGTCCAAGTTTGTGATCTCTTAGCACAACTTTAGTGGTGCAGGAATTGGGAGGATAAGGATCTCTTATGAAGGATATTTTCTAGCCTTATGGTGATGTTTTGATCATTGTTATGGATTCGCTATAGTATGGAAGGTTGATTCTTTACACAAGGTTCTATGTAGTTGTTGGGGTTTATGTGTGGACCCATGCGGACCTAGGTTCTCTAAGTGGACCCAGTTTGATGATGATGATGTATCAATGATAGTGACAAAGACAGTAACAGTGATAGTCTATGTGACCCAGTTTGTAAGTGGACCCAGTTTTATGGACACATAATTCCTCACGGTTAGAGAGTTATGGCCATGAGAAGTTGGAGACCCCAGGTTTGGGTAATGAACCCAAGTTTGTTTGATGGGTAACGGTATGAGTTATGATATATTTTCAGATAATACTATTCTATATGGATAGTACATCTCATGCCATTTATGGTTGTATGTAGAACGTCACATAACTCCTCATGGTTTGAGAGTTATGGCCTTACGAAGTTGGAGGACCCTCATATGTCATCTAGAAGCCCCAAAAGGTCA
>JASDQU010371571.1:0-28941 GCA_032191745.1 Picea mariana
TTCTGGGAGAGGAACTAGAGAATTCCATATACAATATGATCAACCATTGTCCTTTACCAAGAAGCAACTGTCAAAAAGGCATTTGGGCCAATCAATATATGAAAATGGAATATTGTCTATTCTACATGAAGTTGATCTCTGGCACCCTTATCTATTGGGGAAATTCTTCCAAATTAAGACAGATCATCAGATCCTCAAGCATTCTCTAGAGCAACGTATTCCATCCCCAGAGAAATAAAAATGGGTGACTAATACCTTTGGATATGATTATGAGATCATTTACAAGAAAGGAAAAGAGAATGTGGTTGTTGACACTCTTTCATGAAAATATGAAGATGAATGGTCCCTTTTTTCCCTCTCCTTCATTGTACCAAATTGGCTCCAAGATTTTTGCCAGGAATGGCTCCAAGATCCCAAAATTTTGAGTCTAATTCAAAACTTGCAAGGCAATTCTCCAGTTTCCCTCGGGTACTCTTAGCACAATGATGAGCTTTGTTACAAAGGCCATATGTATTTAAGTAGACAACCACAACTTAAATCCACGGTGGTTTATGAGCTTCATGCTACACCCATAGATAGGCACTCAGGGTTTACAAAAACCTATGAAAGGGTCAAACGTTCTTTTTTTTGGGATTGTATGAAACATGATGTTCCCACTTTTGTGGTGGAATGTGATGTCTGTCAACACAACAAGGGAGAAATTGTCAAATCCCTAGGCACACTACAACCGCTTCTGATCCCACTTGCTATTTGGAGGGATATCTTTATGGGTTTCATTGTTGGCTTACCTAAATTGGGCAATAAGTTAGTCATCATGGTGGTAATTGATCATATTTCCAAGTATGCTCATTTATGTGCTCTTCAAAACCCATCCACCACCTCCAATCTGGTCCAATGTTTCATGGATCAGATATTCAAGCTTCATGGCATGCCTCATTCTATTGTTTATGACAAAGATCCCACTTTTACAAGCAATTTTTCACAAGAACTATTCAGGCTACAAGGAACACAATTGCATCTCAAAACCACCTATCATCCCGAGACTGATGGTCAAACTGAATTTGTCAACAAGTGTTTGGAAATATGTTTGAGGTGTTTTACATATGAACGTAAGAATCAGTGGGCTCAATGGTTACCCTTATTTGAATGGTGGTACATCGCTTCTTACCATAAAACTACTCACATGATTCCTTTTGAAGAAGTATATGGACAAAATCCACCTTCAGTTCTATCATATATGCCTGACATCTCAAAGGTATAGGCGATTGACCAAACTATTACAGTTCAAGAGGATATTATCCATACCCTCAAAGAGAATTTGGTCATGGCTCAAAATTGAATGAAGAAAACAACAAATAAATGTCGCTCAAAAAGTCAATTTTATTAAGGGGACCAGGTGTTTCTTCAACTGCAACCTTATAATTAGACTTCAATCAAGACTGACCATTTTCAAAAAGTGGATCCTAAATTTTATGGTACTTATACAGTTCTCAAGTGCATGGGGAAAGTGGCCTATCAATTAGCTTTTCCTAGTCATTCTAAGCTCCATATTTTTTCATGTCTTCATCTTAAAGAAGGTGATTGGAAGTAAGTTTCAAACTCAAACCAGTCTTCCTAAGTTGGATGAAGAAGGATCCATCTGGTTGCATCCACAAGCAGTCTTGGACCATCATGAGCATCATCTCCATTAGTGCACCATCAAGGAATTGTTAGTTTAGTGGAAATATGCAAATCCAGCCAAAGCCACCTGGGAGCCATCTAGTGATCCAGGTGGATATTGGAGGCCACCCACTTGTCCCAACTGTCTCCTCTTGTAAGTTTTTAATACATCACGTTCTTCTGTACTTTTTTGTAATTGTGGGTTCTACAGTTCCGGGGTTGTCTAAATACCTACACATATTTCGGGTGGGTATTGGTGGCCTCCCACCTAATCCAACTAGATTATTTTGTATGTTTTCATGTCATCACATCTTGTTGTACTTCTAGGGCCATTTTGGGCCCCTAAAAAGTGTTTTTTTGGATCTCCATAGTAAAAATAAAAAAAGAGTTAGAGTTTAACAATGTAAGGCATATTTCTCGAAAAAACCTTTCCAACGAGATATCACGCGCCTAAAACAAAGATCATATGCAAAATTTATGACCCCGAGAAGTTAATGTACTAACTTACCCAAACAGGGCCCACATGAATTTTGGCATTTCATATCCTAGGGTTAGGTTTTTGAATGTATAGAGTTTTTGCATTCCTGTTTATCATATATACGCCTTCAAAGCCTCATTGTAATCATGTTCTTGCAAATGATCATAATCATCACATCTCTTCTCAAAGATAAAGCTTCCACCATTCTAGCAATTATTGCACTCTGTATTTTTACAGTCTCTTTACAATTCTTTCATTAATAGAAATCAAGTATTGTTGTATTTATCTATTTCTAGAAATTTTCATGAGTGTTTCATTCTAATATATATTCTTTCATTTTGTTCCAAAAATAATCCAGATTAGTGGTATCATAGAAGGCTTCTCTTGATCATTTTTCAGCACATGTCCCCGACGACGTCCTAGTATAGCCAGTTGGGTCTCATTTTTTTCTCTCTTGAGGACAATCACCCTCGCACATCCAAGAAACCCTTGATAGCAACATAAAATAAAATGGCGGAGCATATGATTCTATTAACATGTTTCTTGAGCTATCTCTTGTGCGATAGAGGGATGAAATGATGGGGAATTTTTCACACATTATTCAACGCCTGTCGATAGAAAAAAACACATCTTCATCAACCGACAATTTTGGAGGAGCCTCTCCCTTCAAGGTAAAATTTAATTTATATATTCCCATATTTGAAGATCAGATTGATACGGATTCCATAGAAAAATGGTTAAATCTATTAGAAGGTTATTTCTCTATTCAATTTTTTTTTACAGGGAAAATATCACCTTCGTACTCCTCAAGGCTCTCCCCCATGTCAAACATTGGTGGTAAACTTACTGGGAGAAAAGTTCCACAGAGGAATATGGAATATATGGGGCCAATCCCACTTGGGAGTTTTTTGTGGATGGGGTCAAAGAATAGTACTATCCTATTGATAACTATGAAGACTAGTACATGATATGGACCACATTACGACAAGAGAAGAGCCAAACAATGTTTGAGTTCAAAAATACTTTCCATAACTTGTGCACTAAGTTGGGTATCAAAGACTTCGAGGGGCATCTAGTTTTGAAATACCATGGGGCTTTACATAGGTACATCCAAAACAAAATGGATTTCCTAAAAACCTCATCATTGGGAGTTGTTTATCGATATCTTGTCAAAATCGAGTAGAAATTTAGGCACCAGAACATATGGGAATTTGGGTCCACAAATCTACCACAACCAAAGCATGGTAAAGAAGACCCTAACCAAGAACCTCTAGAAAACCAGTCCAAGACACAGGACAAAAAGGGTAAAAAGAATATGAAGAATGACATTGGGAAGTGGTGTGACCTCCACAAAATCCCCTGGAACAATATCGATGAATGTTTCTCAAAAAATTCATTGGTGGCCAAGGTCAAAGACACAGAGCTAAACCTTGATTCAGAATCCGATCCAAAAAATATGGAAAATAGACATATCACTGATGCAAACCCCACTACCATTTTTATGACCACAACAATTCAACCAGAAGAATCAGTAGATCCTAAATAAGGGGAGCGCATCTTCCATTCACATATGTGGGTGAAGGGGATCCCATTGCATTTCATTGTTGATAACGACAGCTAGAATAACCTTATCTCATCTAAGTTCGCCGAACAATTGGGGTTGTCGACAACGCTGCATCTGCAGACATACAACATTGGGTGGCTTCACCAAGGATGAGATCTTTGTGTCATCCAACAATGTCTCATGTCCTATGGAATCCAACCCTTCAAGGATGAGGTAGTGTGTGATATTTCCCCTCTTGATTTCTGTAATGTTGTTTTGGGACAACCATATATGTGGAGACTTCATGTTGTCTATGAGTCTAGACCCCATAGTATCATTATTACTCCGGAAGGTCAGCTCTATAGGATACCATAGGTAGTTCTGACTATTGCTCCACCAAAACAGTGCCACAAGGTAATCTCTCATACTGTATAATTCATCCTCTTCACAGTCTATTCAAAGGATGCACAGAAGACCTCTACAACCAATGCATCCTCAACACCTTTTATCCAACAAAAAAATATTGTTTCTTCACCTACAATGGTGCCTACACAATGCACCATCAAACCCAGAGACAACATATTGGTGGAGCATATTCAACCCAATCAGCAACAGGCATGTGAAAGTCTTCCACAGACCAAGAAAAACAACTTCTCCAACAAAGCACACAACTCACCAAGATTCAAATTCATAAAATTATTTCCCTTCTTCACTCGGAACTCAACGAAATGGAGACCATTGCTTCCTAATGGGGGAGGATTGATCCAGGTGCATATTGGTGGCCACCCACCTGTCCCAACTGACTCCTCTTGTCATTTTTTAGTACAACATGTTCTTTTGTACTTCTTTGTAATTGTGGTTTCTACACTTCCGGGGTTGTMTAAAGCCATACACATCTTCTAGGTGTATACTGGTGGTATCCCACCTAATCCAACTGGCTTATTTTGTATGTTTTCATGTCAAGACATCTTGTTGTACTTCTAGGGCTGTTTTGGGCCCCTAAACAATGTTTTTTGTCGCTCCATAGTCAAACTATATACGGAGTTCGAGTTTGACAACATAATGCATAGTTATCAAAAAGACCTTTCAAATGGGCTATCATGTGCCTAAAATTAAGATCTTATGAAAACGTTACGACCCCAGGAAGTTAATGTTCTAACTTACCCAAATGGGGCCCACATGACTTTTGTCATTTCATCTCCTAGGGTTAGGTTTTTGGATGTCTAGGGTTTTGGAATTCCTGTTTATTATAAAAAGTCCTTCAGAGCCTCATTTTAATCATCTTCTGGCAAGCAAGTGTAACCATCACATCTCTTCTCAGAGATAAATATGCCACCATTCTAGGGAGTCTTTCACTCTATATTTTTACAATATCTTTACAATTCTTTCATTAATATAAATCAATTATTGTTGTATTTCTCTATTTCTGGCAATTTTCATGAGTGTGCCATTGTAATATCTATGCCTTCATTTGGTTTCGAAAATAATCAGGATAAGCTAGGGACCTAACCTCCCTAACCCTCACATAGGTAGAATAATATATTTTCCATGTAATAAAGGCCAATACTAATAAGGCCTAGTAATAAGGAAGAATAAGTCAAATGTAAGAACACCTAATATAAGCTTCCGCTTCTAGAAGATCTTCCTCTAGATTGTTATTTTGATAGATAGATTTAGTATAAATAGGAGTTGATGAAATGAGAAGTCTTGTATTGAGAAATATTGTAATAGAGCTCTACTCTGTTGGAGTTTTCCCCCTCGAAGAGGAAAGTGAACATTGTTTGATATCAATAAAGGTATTATTTTGGTGTTGTGGTTTCATCTATTGTGTTGTTTCGTTGTTATTATGTGCAATATTTTTATTTTCAACTATTATAATAGATATGGTACCTTACAATTCATCATTATTTAAGGGTTTGTCTTCAAGATTATCCCTCTAAGGATCATAACAAGAAAGATCATGAAATTCAAAAAATTTATAGAGTGCAAAGGTTACCAAACCCTCAAACTCATGGAGAGGAGAAATAGATTCATGTGTTCTTTCACAATAAACGTCTCCATCAAGGTTCTCTTCATGATCTTCCATGGGAGGATAGAGTGATTTTAATGGACTTGAGGAATTCATTTTTGTTTTTTCTCTTTGATAGAGACATGAGATGAGTCTTCATGATGGTTTTTCTCAAGTGTAGGTGCAAAAACATTTTTCATGACTTCATCATTTTGAAGAGGAGAATGCATTTCCTCTTGAGGATTTTCTTGAACAAGTTATTCTTGTTTTATCACACCATGCATTCCATTGATATAATCGACATAGGGAATTCATTCCTCATGATGATTAGGGATCCATTGCTTGAAAAATGTCTCAAAAAAACCTACAAAAGATGATATTTATCCTCTACCAATATTTTTAAATTGTTCCTTTCCCCTCCTTTCAAAGCTACGTCGAAAAAACATTATCACAACATCTTCATGAATAATGATAATATTTGAAACGAATTCTATGAAAAATAATATGTGTAGTGTCATTGAATCATTTTGTCCATAAAATTTTTAAATCAAAACCTAATCCACATTTCATCACTCATTATGGAACCTTAAGATATTTGAGATATCAATAGGAGCATATGCCAAACATGGAGGCCATTACATTTTTATTTAATTCTAGGTATTCAATATAAGTATGAAAATAAATTCTACAATGAATAATGGTCATACCTCATGCCAATACCAAGAGTGGATTCACGAAGATGAGCTTCTTCAAAATGCCTTGAATATTGATGGATGCACTCACTTATAAACCCAACAATGTCTTTAAATTTTGCAAAGAACAAAGGATTTTTCCCTTCATGGAGTCATCATATGAAAAAAATATATTCAATACAACACCCTCACAAAAATGTCATGAAGCATAGTTTTAATTTTTCTAGCAAATGAAATTTCACCCAAACAAAGGTGCTAAAATGTTACCTCCCAACATGTATTTGGTGATAAATACCCTAATCCACAAGGTACAAGCCAAAATGGAACTATTGATTTTCTATAAACCTATCACCTTCCAGTTAATTTTGAATAAAACACATTTATTGAATTAAACCACAACAAGGTTAATGAAAATTCATGTGAACCATAAAATTGGAAACTAAACACATTGCACAAGACATTTCTGCGTAAACTACCCCTGGAAAACCATCGCGGGAAAACCATATCTATGATGATTTTATTAAAATAAAATCAGGGCTCCCATCCTAGGAGCTCCCATCCTAGGATTATGGCCCTTCTGATAAATACAATGCTGCAATAGCATAGCCTTCATGTTTTCTATCTCCTTGATGCCTTTACTCGACCCCTGCCCCTACACACTTGAGTTCTCACTCACTCTTTTTGTACCATCAGTATGTCTCATCCTCTCACCTAGGATGCCTTTTATTACATTTAGTTAACCCTAAGTCCAAACCCATATATCTCCTCCAAAGTGATCAAAGGTTGAGATCTAATCTCACCTTCACTTTAGATCTGATGATTATGACTTAATCAACTCTTTACTTAAGTTACTAATGCCAAAACTTAGGCATTTAATTTAATTAATTAAAAGATCATTCACTTTAATTATTACACATAAAGTGAACTTCTTAATGTTTTCTGAGGGGTTGCAAGGATGATTTCCATGTGCTAGACACAATCCAACGTGGAAGTACTTGTTCGAAGCTACAAATATAAACCTCCCTCTTAGCGAGGAAGGTACTTCCACCACCCTGAGGTGGCTTTGTATTCGCTATCATATTTTTTTCCATGGATACTCTCCAATCCACTTGATTGGATACTCCCTATAAAACTAAAGCTATCCTTTCCTTCTCTCTTAGATCCTTCCTCAAAGACTTTCACTGGCTACATCGATCCTTTCCTGAGACCAATTTCCCATTCCTTGAATGTGCTACCCACTTCCTAGACCCCTTCTTGATTTCTTTCTAGATTTCCTGGGCTTCCTGTTCGCTTCCCGAATAATTCTAGGGCTGCCTGGTTACTGCCCAAAAACTTTATGGGCAATCCTCACTTCTTCCTAAGGAACCTACCTACTATCCAAGGGATTCCTGAACCTACCGGGGATGACCTGGGCTACCTGACTATCACGTTGACTCTGCTATCTATTGTTGGATGGGTGTTGGGATGGACTGCCAATTGGTAGCTACAACAGATGCTCTTCTTGTGCACCCAACGACTAGTAGATGCAACAACTTCTCTTCTTCTACACCCAGTCGTTGGCTGCTTACTCATCCCATCCAAACTCTTTTGGTGAATACACTTCCTACTCAACCCAACCAACTCATTGATGATCTATCATGTGCAATCTCTAGTGGTTTCCATGCACCCATGCCTTCTCCATATTTCATCGAGCGCACCTATTCACCTCTCTTGATCCTGATCAACCTTGTCCGCTTTTCCTCATAGCTATGCACACCCCTATTCTCTACTCAGCTTGTTGCCTCTATTTTCATTTCTCGATATCTCAAGCTTCCTTCACTAGCGTATTTCCTAGTACCTTAACTCCATGGCTCACACTCGATCATACATTCTACTACCAACCTTTTTCATTCACTACAACTCTCTCTCTACCCATGGCTTAGCCCAAGTTGCATCTTGCGGCCTGTAGATCCCCTCGACGTATCTTCTCAACTATTGATTTGGATCCCTCTAGCTCATGATCGGATATTCCACGGTCTTCCCTCAGCCAGTTAGTCCTTCACTTGAGCTTCTCTCACACCTATGTCATGTATATCTCCTACACATACTACACATAGTGCTCGATCGACCGCTCATTTTCCACTTTAGTTCAATCCTACAATAGTTGCTAGTAGTACCATTCGAATCACTTTTGGTTTCTATTTTAGAATTCATCCCGCATACCTTCACTTTCTCATATGACCACATAATTGTAGCTACCTCTACCATGATCATCCTTGCTTTGCAGTCCAATCCATGGTATTTTCTAGCACCCGATCTGATTTGCAGACTACCCAACAAGATATTGACGGATCTAATCTAAATCAATTACACATTGTCTAGATCATACAATTCGTATGGCGGATGTACAGTTTCAGCCATACAATAATTTTTTTTTAAATTTAATTTACCCAGCCTGTAGAAATTATAAAAAAAAATCCCCACTGTAGGAATCTGATCTTGCACAAATCTGGCTTCTTCGGAGTCTATGCTATGATACCATGTTGATTTTATGTAAACCTATCTCCTGGTATTTAATTATGAATAATGCACATTTATTGAATTAAAGAACAACTAGGTTAATCAACTAAAATTCAGTGGAACCATAAAATCAGAAACCAAACACATTATACAAGATATTTCTGGGTAAACTACCCCTGGAAAAACCCTCACAGGAAAACCATATCTGTGATGATTTTATTAAAATAAAATCAGGGCTCTCATCCTGGCATAATGGCCCTTCTGAAAAATACACTTCAAAAATATCCTATCCCTCCTGGATGGTATCTCATTGTTTCCTTTCCTCAGCCCCTATCCCTACACATGTGAGTGCTCTCTCACTCTCTGTGTACCATCACTGTGTCTCATCCTCTCACCTAGGCTGATGTTACACACCAAAATTCCACACTTAAGTAATTCACCATAAGTGTCGCAAGTGTCATGAAAGTGTCACATACACTGACACCATGAAAGAACATTTGTCACAATCCCTAGTCAATGTGGAGGAGAAATATATTATATGAAGGTCAAAATATCATGTGCATATGAATTAATTATTAATATTCATAAAAAAGGAAATTAGTTTAGTGTGAGAATCCACCTCACATTTGGTTTCCTATTTTCAAGGAGAGGTTGACAATCTCATGGATGGGAGAGACATTTCCTCCTTAAAATCCTTGAGATATATTTTCCCCCTAAAATCCTTGAAGATATATTTTCTCCCTAAAAATCTTGGAGATCCCATTTTAGTGGATATGATGAGTGATATTCTCCATGGTGATTAAGCCTCCAAATCCTATATAATGAGGGATTTACATGGAGAAGGGGAGGAAGGAGAAATATTTTGGATATCAAACTTATGATCTTGGGAGCATCATGCAAGGGCTGGACAAGGAGGACTTGGAGAAGCTATTGCAACTTCATCTACAGATTGTAAGTATCTCTTTAAAGTTCTCATCAATATTACTTGGCCTATTCCCTTCAAGATTGTGCATTGTTTCATATGATTATCAATCTTGATAGATGAATTTGATTAGTCAAGTATAGTAGGAGTTCTTTGTCTTTTTTTTGTCCATTTCATTACAGGTATCGAGTGGTGATAAAGAGTTTGGAGATCAATCTCAGATCAGAGGTAGCGAGGACGAACCACAGAATAAGATGCATCACACTTTCTCCTTCTCTTTCTGTTTCTGATTAGGTAATTAAATTCAAAGGGATGTAAGTGTCCATTTGTATGTTTCTGTATTGGTATTAGGTGTCTAGGATCCAATAGGATATTCACCTTTCCGCCGAGAAATTTGGGTCTGGAATCTAAGAGGATATTCACCTGTCCACAGTGGAATTTTCCTATAACAGAAATTGGTGACTCTGCTGGGGAAGGAAATTGACTTGTATTTCCTTGGATCGTATATACATTTTCCCTACTTTTAGATAATTTTTATTGTTTTTTTTTTATCTATTTGTCTTTCTCTCCTTTTCATTGAAAATTTCACAGAATCCTGGGAGTTCTAGGTCAATTTTTATGATTTTAAGCCTCTGTTATGAGTTTCTGGGAATGGTAGCACTCTCATGTAGTGTATATATGAGCATTGATATACAATCAACACTCCCGTACAGTGTATATCAGAGAACTATAACACTTTGTGCCCTTGGAAACATGAGCACTAGTCTCTTTTTTGGTGATTTCTGCCCTTTTCTACTCATTTTTTCTCAGTCTAATGTTGTTGAGATTTTTTCCCAGAGAAATTTTAACATCCTTGAATTCATTTTGATAAGAGTTAGCTATCTAGAATTCACCTTTGTTTATCCCTTGAGTTTGCAAAATTTCTCTTTGTTGAGGTCCCCTAGGGTTAACAAGATCCCTTGGTTTTTTTTGGCCTTTTGAGTTTATTTGAAGCTTTCGGATAACTTGAATATTTAGGATTGTTCATCAACTAAGGTTTTAAAAGGTTTCTTGTTTTTGAGCCTTCTTGTATTCATTTGAAACATCTCTCTTTTCATATGATTAGGACTCTTATGAAAACCTAGCTTGATTTATGTTTTCTTTCTACTCATCTTTTGAGAATTTTCATGAGTGCTTGTTTTCTTTCTCTTTTGCGTCGTCGAGTCCTTGATTGAGTGAGTTATCATACTTATTTATTTTAGTTCTCGTTATCCCATGAATGGATGCTTTATTTAAAATCCTTTTTTCTTCGTGTCCTTTGTATCTGCATTTGACTCTTTCATTTTGATTGAAAGTAATCAAGCGTTAAAAGATTTTCATTTGTTTTCTTTATATATTAGAATCAAACAAAGAATATAGTTGCATTATTTCTTTTGGGTAATGTAATAGGTTGAATTTAGAAGATTGCATTTGGGAATTGGGTGTTTTTGTTGAAGAAAGTTGAACCTATTCTCCATCCCATATATAGGATTCATTGAAGAAAAATATTTACATCTCATTTTTCTGCATTCTTTTGGACTCAAGTCTAAAACATCATAAGTTTCACTTTATTAACCTTGAGTAAACAACAACCTTAAAATGAAACGCTTATAAAATTGATCATACACTTTTATATTATCTGGAAGCGAACCTACATTATCTTAAAGTGTAGGGCTTTGGAATAGGTTGTAAGGATAACTTTCCAAAGCCATCAGAGAAACATAGAATATTTTTCTAGGGAGTGGTAAATCCAATTGTTCGTATAATCATAGTCAGGATCCCCCTCTCACACAAGGGTTAAACGTGAGGTCGTGTGCATGAGAGTAGTGGATATTTCCCCTTTGAAGCTTAACCCACATAGAGAAAAGATCGTATATTGGGGGTTCCTCCTGAAAAAGGACTAGTTTCATTTGTTCTCGGAGCTTCATGAATATTGGATCCGTTCGGGGTTCTCAGTAGTATTTTGGTCCACCTGTCTTCAATTATCTTGAATAATTTTGGACTTGTTATCCTACCCATACGTTCCTTCCCGATTGTTGACTATACCCACCCACAGGTTGACTGTGAGTTGGTAACCTTAGCGGCTTATATCTATAAAGTTTATACACAAGGTGAAGATGAAGGGGAGTCTTCGCTATACCTGGGTCAGAGGTTGGTCAAACTCACTCAGACTCCTGTCAGGGTACACCCATGAGTAAAACCATGTGGGAACTTGCACCAAGGTGTAAGTACATTAAGCAAGTCGCCAATGTAACTGATCCAGCCGCTCTATCCCATCCCCTTCCTTATTGATCTTGCGATGTTGGATTTCATCACCAACTATTGGTTTCATTATGGGAAGGTTTTTTTAATTGTTTTCTTCTTAGATTTGTAGCATGCATTTTTTTTTTCCTTAGTGGACCTTAGGTTGAGTCAGTTTCAATAGTTTCAATTCCTAGGAGTACCAATGAAGAAACCCATTTTCCCAAGGAACCTTTCGCCTTTCCTTCTTTTGGAAACATTGTTCCTCCATGCATTGCCACATTGATTCTTTCGGGACTCACCATCAGGTTATCGGTTGGTTGTTCCCCATCTAGTGATCTAAAATTTTCCCAGTTATTTGAATGCACCTAATGCTTCAGATGTAAGAAAACCACCCACACATCAACCTCATGTTGACCTTTATCCTTATTCACTCGTCAAGTCTCCTATCCTTTCTCCTTCTTTGCCTAGTGAAATCTCTAAAGAAAGTATCCAGGTTGATAAGAAGAAGAAGAAATGAAAAGAGAAGGAGAATAAGAATCATAAAGATACCAATCCTCCAACCCTATCAAGTCGTGTTTGATCTCAACAATGAAATATTTTTAATCATACTGGGAGTGTTGATAAAGTTGACAAGTCTAAAAGGAAGAATCTTAAACCCAAATCCCCTTGCAGGATTTGTAAGGGTGAGCACTTTCTAAGGGATTTCCCTAGTCTCCCCAAGGTCTTAGAAATGTGGTCTTCCACATCATCACCCCCTACTAAACATGATGGTTACACCCCATCAAATAGTGACGTTAAGGTTGGTAAGAAGAACAGAACTATCAAATTTCCTTTCTTGTTATGTAAATGTGATCATTACTCTCACCTTTTTCCTTGTATATATGAGGCTTCTTATCTTTTAGAAAAGATTTAACTTACAACTGGTGATCATGAGATCTCTTACAACCTATCATTAGTTGATGGACTGGTCAATCCAGTTCCATACACGGTCATTCTGGTTGATCAGGTGGTCTATCTAGTTTCATCCTTGGTTGAACCACTAACCACGGTGGTCAATCTAGTTCCGTCATTGGTCGATCCCACTCCTCCCTTGAAGAGTGCAACCCAAGTGGTTGATATGGTTCCGCCATAGATCGATCCCAATCCCCCCTTGAAGAGTGCAACCAAGGTGGTATATATGGTTTTGTCATCAATCGATCCCACTCCTCATTCAATGAACGAGGATGTCACTAAGGTATACCTCTTTAATACTGATTCACCTGGACAAGGGGACATTCCGCCCATCCCGATGGAACCCCATTCAAGAAATCATATGATTTATATTAATTGGAACCATTTGACAAAACCCCGTCTTCCTTCTTAAATGCCTTTCCAAATCACCATGTAGGTTTGAAATAGGAATATTCCCAACACTATAATAGACGAAGTTTCTTCTATTAGCATCTTATCCGTGAATGCTTGGCAATATTTTAGTTCCCCACAACTTGCGCCCATGACTCAGAATCTATTGACCTCTGACAAAAGAGTTAGTCAATCTTTAGGGATCCTTCCTCAGTTTCGGGATACTTTGGGAGGAAAAATGGTATACGTCGATGTGATGGTAGTTAATGACCCCTTGTACTTTAACCTTCTCCTCAAGAGAGACTATTTCTATGTTACAAGAGCTTTTTTATCCACTCTCTTTTGAGTGATATGTTTCCCTCACAACAGAAACATAGTAACAATCGACCAACTTTCATTCATTGACCCTCATCTAATGGTCAACCATCCTCCTTCCCTGAACATTCCATACATTCCAGCGATGTCTGCCCCACTACAGGTCAATTATGTAATGACCTTCCCCATGCTTTCATCCCCGCACAAGAGGGAATATCTCTCTTCTCCTAACTTAGATCTGGTATTTGACATGGTCATCTCTTCAATAGGGATATTAGAGCCAGATATCCCTACCCTTATCAAGGTCATTGACATGTATTCCTTCTAGAGTGTTTTTCTTCCATCTAGAGAAGATCCCCTGTAAGCCATGGCTAACGTTTATCCCTTGACATGTATTCCTTACAAATCATTTTCCTTTTGGAAGTCATGGTAAAGAAAAGGTATTGAGTATATTTTTTCTTCTATATGGAAAGCTCGTTAAAAAATGAAACAAAATCTACGAGCATAGTTCATTTTCTTTGACAATCTCGTTAAAAAATGAAATAGACCCCCCTCCTTTACAATTKATTCTTAGTCTATATCGAGTACTTGAACCTTCTTTTCCTCTGCCTAGTGAAAATGTTTCCATTAGTATCTAGAAACATAAACRAGAAAAGAAGAAGAGTCACCATAGGAAATGATGCTTGGGGGGCAGATCTCCAGCCTCTGGACATCATGTTGGAGAAAAACCACCAACTTCTACCAAAGAATATCGGGGAAACCCACCTCTAAAGAGACACGCTACTAGGAATGATCCTCATTTGAAAGTCATTCCCATTGTAATGTAGTAGTATTTTTATATAACGTGCTTAGTCTTTGTTCTTTCTCGTGCTCATAAATACATGAGAGTAATTTACTGAACTTAGTCTTTGTTCTTTCTCATGCTCTTAAATACGTGAGAATGTGACCGAGTATACTTTTATCACTTTTTCAGACTTGTAAAGGTTATATGAAAAATGAACCCCCCAGAGTCTCCTTTAATCTCTTTTCAGACTCTCTAAATATGAAAATATTTCTAAGTGATCTTGCTTCCTTTCACACCCATTAAAAGGTTTGAAAGGGCATCTTTCGGGTGATAGTTTATCTCTTTTTCATCCTCGTGAGACTAATTATGAAAAAGGAACACTCTAATCAAACATGATTAGAAGAGTTCATCGTCATATCGTTTTATACTTTTTCGGACCTTAGAGACTAAATATCACAAAAAAGGACAACCATGGAGTCGCCTTTAAGTTCTTTTCGGACTCTCTAAACATGAAAAACAACCGATTTTTACTTCTCTGGACTCACTAAAATACACATTAAAGGACCCATATGGGAACTAACCCTAACTTCTTCCAGTTCATTAAATAAAGTAAGAGGAACTTACTGAAGTTGAGTTATATTAAGAATGTGTTACCCTCCTCGAGCTCGTTAAATGAAAATACGTACTCATCTATCTGGGTGTGGGAAAAATTGAAGGAAGTGGGTCAAGTCTTTTGAGAATCCTTTATGGCAGAGTTTGTCACCCATGAACATGGCACTTGTTTTCATGTACTCTTATAGTTGGGTAATCCTCTTGTCTTTTTGTCATACAAATTCCATGTGTTGCCACACTTTTTCATCCAGTCGAAGAGCGCTCTTATTGTCGTCACATTACATTCTTGGTACTTGTCGAGTCAATGTTGCCAAGCCATTTTCCATGCCTCATCATGTTCAAGGGAATTTTCACTTCAAACCATCCATCTGCGGTATTTCAAGTTTACATTTCCTATGTCAGTCTATATGCATTTGATTCACCATATTTTATCACTTTCCTGTGTCAGTTTCGTGTCAATGATGGGGGATACATAAAGGTCCTCCTTCAACGAGTATTTTCCTATCGAATTCAACACATCATCCAAGAATTAGACTTAGAAACCAGTTAGTACATTGGGACCTGCATGCCTCAATGGTAGGCCTCCTCGCTTCCGACAGTAAGTTTACATCATTGACCTCTAATCGGATGATTCCACCAATGTTCGACCTCAACTCATTTATTCACATTCGTTGGAATGTACTAGGGTACCTTGGGAGTCATTGACATCATTGGTGATTTCCCTCGCACTTTTTAACGGGATACACAAATTATTGATATTCAAGTGGTTTATACCATGTTGGACATCAAAACATCTATTCACATGGCTATATTCGTACCACATCAGAATTGGGACAAAGACCCTAGGTTGATCGTTCAATTTGTTATCTACTTTTCCCATGATGAAAAGGAGATCATTTGAGAATGTTGATATATATACTATCACATAGATCCACTTTGTATTTTTATGTGGCTATGTTTCATCATCTTGTATCTCCACTATGTATTTTTTGTGGCTACGATCAGTTCATGTCATGGAGGTATGGATCCACATTGTATCTCTAGTGGCCATATTCTTAGTTAGTATTTTTCATGGATCCACAATGTATTGGTCGGTGGCCGTGATTTGAGCATCTAGTATTCCAACCATATGTATGCCTTCCTCATAAATGGAACATATATTAATAATTTTTTATGGTTGTTTGCAGCTTCTTCCAGGTTCTCCAACTCCACGCCCTTGCATTGAAGAATTGTAAAATGTTTCGGCCATTGGTTTCTCTTTTGACCTCACACTTTAGAGGGTAATATGTTACACACCAAAATTCCACACTTAAGTACCTCACCCTAAGTGTCACAAGTGTCATGAAAGTTTCACATACACTGACACCATGAAAGAACATTTGTCACAATCCCTAGTCAATGTGTAGGAGAAATATATTATATGAAGGTCAAAATACCATGTGCACATGAATTAATTATTAATATTCATAAAAAGGAAATTTATTTAGTGTGAGAATCCACCTCACATTTGTTTTCCTATGTTCAAAGAGAGGTTGAGAATCTCATGGATGGGAGAGATATTTCCTTCTTAAAATCCTTGAGACATATTTTCTCCCTAAAATCCTTGAAGATATAATTTCTCCCTAAAAATCTTGGAGATCCCATTTTAGTGGATATGATGAGTGATCTTCTCCAAGCTGGTTAAGCCTCCAAATCCTATATAATGAGGTCTTTTCATGGATAAGGGGAGGATGGAGGAGGTTTTTGGATATCAAAACTATGATCTTGGGAGTATCGTGCAAGGGCTGGATGAGGAGGAATTGGAGAAGTTGTTGCAACATCATCCATGATTGTAAGTATCTCTTTAAATTTATCATTAATATATTCTTGGCCTATTCCCTTCTAGTTTGTGTATATTTACATATTCATGTCTATTATATATGGATTTTTCTAATATAGTATGATCAAGTAGGAGTTTCCTTGTGTCTCTTTGTTTTCCGAGGTTTTGTAGCTATGAATTTGTTTGAGCGAGTTTGGAGATCAAGCTCAAATTGGAGTAGTGAATAAAAACACCATAAATGGGTATGATCAACTTTCCTCCTTATCTCTGTTCAACTAGTTAAGAAAATCTCCTAGGGATGTTAGTGTCCATTTTCATATTTATGTCTTGGTATTAGAGGTCTAGAATCCAATGGGATATTCATCTGTCCACAATGAAATTTTCCTATAACAACTTCCTTTTATGACATTGAGTTAACACTATGTCCAAAACCCTATATCTTCTCCCAAGTGATCAAAGGATGAGATATGATGTCACCTTCTCTTTAGATCGAATGGATAAGACTTAATCAACTCTTCACCGAATCTACTAATGCCAAAAATTAGTCATTTAAATAAATTAATTAAAATATAATTGACTTTAAATATTACAGATAAAGTGAACTTCCTAAAGTTTTAAAAGAGGTTACAAGGACAACTTCCACATGCTAGACACAAGCCAACGTGGAAGTACCTATATGATGCTACAAAAATCAATAAGAAATACTAAGATAGACACTAATATCACCTAATTAACCTATGCTCTTAAATTTATGTGAACTCTTCTCCATCTCAAGGGGGGTATCACTAGTAGGATTATTGAAGCCAAGCAATAATGAATAAGGTGATACTAGAGTATCTTTAGTAAAACAATTCTTTTGTGTTTTAGGGAATAAATGGGTTATGTAAGGCTATGGATATTAGGGCTAGTACAACAAAGAAAATGGAGTTGAGGGGTATATATGGGGGATAATTTTCTTATATGTTACCAATGGAAGTAGGGAAAAGAGACTTAATACATCCACACTAATATTTCTACAATTTAATGTAGAAATTCTACAATGAAGGGCCCAAAAGGATCTACCTTCAACTAGGAAACTCAACTTTAATATATTAATTTAAATTTAGTACCTTTCTAGGGTTACTATACAATAGACAAATAAATGAATCAAGAAACAAATACTAAACTAACAAAGGATAAATCAGGAGGAGTTACATCACATGGGAAACCACTTCCAAGTGATAGAGTTTACCCTTCAAATGGATAAATTTGTAAATCTATGTAGAATAAAAAACACCAAATCCAACCATTTAAGCACCAAAATAATATTTACTCAACAAAGAAATATACGTTATTGATTTGTAAACTATCATGCATATTCCACTATAACAGTTCATCACAACAGATCTGATAAATAAAACCCAAAATTTACCTATGAAGGTTAAATTCCTTTAGATTTCCATAATATTTAGTTACTAATTTTCTTCTTATGCATGAAGTATATAAAATGCAAAAAGTAGAGAACAGTAAAACAAAATCACACACCATCCACAAAATGAAAAATATTTTCTCTGGGAAACCCTTACATGAGGAAACCCAACTAGAAGGTGAGGTTGTTATTTTCTCTTTTCTCTAGTATGGAAATAATGCAAGTACAAAGGATAATGATCTCTCAATGGAGTTACTTGAGACACGTGGCATGTTATGATATTGCAGACCATTAACCCCCCATCCGTTGTTCTCTCTAATTTCCCACTCCTAGTTGTTTTCCTATGCCATGGAAAAAATGCAATAACTTAGAATGGATCCCCTCCTCATCCCAGTGGCCTAATATTTAACAGGGACCAATACTCATCTAGAGGTAGTTTTTTTACTTCCTCAACCCTCAATTGTGATAGGGTTTTGAAACTTCTATAATATTCTTTAAATTACATATGTGACTAGCCCCATATGCATGGGTAACAGGGGTTGGCATGGAGTCCTCTCATACCATGGTTCTGACGTCCCCAACCACCAATAGGCCGAGAAACATCACTTTGTAAACACACTTTTCTCTCTGATACCATTCTGTAAYGCCCCCATCCACCAACCAGTCGGGAAACACCACCGATACATACTTCTTTTGCGGAAATATACACATATAAAACTTAACAAGAAATAAATAGAGATAACATCTGATATTCACACACAAACACACATATATATCTAATGCAATTWAGAATAAATCAATACTCTTCTCATACACATGTTSATGTGGAAGGAACATTAACATATACATGCAACATATATATAGGAATTACTCATCAATTATAACACATGTACAAATACACAGAATACAATGAACAAATATCTGGTACTTATATTTTAATTGAAGTACACCAATTGCGTGCAGACCTTCCACAAACCTCCCAGCCTTAGACCACACTGATAATCACTCTTAGTAGTGGGTCACCCCTGAGATGGGACTAAAATCCATTGGGCAAGGGAATCCTAGGCTAGGCAAGGACAACAGGAAGTTTCACAGTACAATAGGAAGAATTTTCTCCAAGGAGCCACTTATGCCCACAACTCACAAACTCTCATTCCTCACATGCATGTCCCACCTCAGGAGTGTACACATTCACTATCCAACAATCCATTTGCTACTACACCTCCCTTTCCTTGGGATTCAACAATAGGATGGATTAGGAATTCTCAAAGTTCTATGGCTGCTACTGGACTCCCTCCAGGAGAACTCACTTCCTCAACACACTCTCTCACTCGGAGAGAGTTGGTCAGAGTATTTACAACCTTCTTCTTCTATCCATGGGCCTGACAACCCACTTATTCACTCCCTCACCTCCACACATAGACACGGTGATGGAAGCAACATAAAACTAGACTTGGGAACATTAATCACGAAATAAGACAAAGGAAACCCACAGGGTACATGTGTAGCAAGGGTGTCAATTCTGGTTTGTTGCAGAGGTCCGGTGTGGTTCAGGAATTCAACAAGGCATACTAGGTTACTCGTGCTTGCTGAGTGCGCTGGTGGAAAAATGGCCAAGAGAAGATGCCAAAAAAGTATGAATTCTCACTTATATTACATGTGCCTGAGCTGACACATGGCGCTCATGAATCATGTTCCTCTCCATTTGGAAGTCATATCCCTTTTCCCAAAGGAACTTAGGATAGATTCATATACCACTCACAACATTTAGAATAATAATATATTATTCTATTGGAATTAATCTCTTAAACTTATCCCCTCATTCCAACCTCTCATCCCCTTTCCCTTACCCAGCCTAGTGGATCTTAGTCCCCCATAGCTCTTTCTTTGTGGCCAGTCTACAGGCAGCGATGTATTTTTATTAACGATTTGCATAATTACATATGCAAAATCAGGCTCACTGGCCTTAGCCTCTAGGTTCTCTAGCCTAATAAAAACATAGACCTACCAACTTATAATTACTTGGTGCACCAGCCTATAAACATCATTACATTCATACTTACAACCGGGCTCGGCCTTGGGGTATTACAATCCCCTCCCCTTATTTTTGCACTGTCCTCAGTGCAACTTATTTATACAACATCAACAAGATTTTCCAAATATTCAAAAAGATGTGGGTATTCTTCCTGCATAACATCTTCATGCTCCCATGTTATGTCCTCAGGACCATAATAGGTCCACTACACCTTTACCGACCTTACGTCTTGATTATGGAGCTTCTTGTTCCTCTGGTCCAGTATGTGCACCGGGTGTACTTGTATAGCGCCTTATTGCTCCACCTAAATCAAATTCCAATCAATCACATTATTAGCATCAGGTATATACTTCTTGAGCAAGGAGACGTGAAATACATTATGAATACCCATGGATGAAAACAATTCAAGAATATAAGCTACTGGTCCAATCCTTTCTAGGATTTCAAATGGCCCACAATATCTAGCTGCCAACTTGGAACAACTTCTCGGCTTCAGGGAACTTTTTTTGGCTTTCACCTTCAAGAAAACATGATCTCCCACTTCAAACTGTTTGTGGGTTCTTCCCTTGTTAGAATATTTTTTTCTGCCTATCTTGGGAAGCCTTAAAATTCTTCTTAATATATAGCTTTTTCTCTTCCATTTCCTTGAGCAACTCTGGCCCAATCACTGCCCTATCAGATGGTTTTTCCCAGCTTACTGGGGTGTTTCACTTTCTGCCATAAAGTGCTTCAAACAGGCTCATCTTTAGTGATGCTTGATACCCATTGTTGTAGGAAAATTATACCAAGTGTAGATAATATTCCCATTTAGATGTTTTGTCCATCACATACATTCTTAGCATATCTTCTATCACTTGATTTACTCTTTTTGTTTTTCCATCAGACTCAAGATGATAGGTTTTGTTGAAGTTCAGGTTCATTCTGAACCCCTTGAATAATCCTCTCCAAAACTTTGAGGTAAACTTTGGGTCTCTGTTAGAAAAAAAATTCTTTGGAATATCATGCAATTGTTCTCTTCCCTCATATAAATATCAACAACATTAGTTTCCTTGTGAGTAACCTTCATAGGAATGAAATGGGTAGATTTAGTAAGATTGTCCACTACTACCATGATTGCATCATGTTGCTTGCTTGTTCTGGGAAATCCTATGATGAAATCCATTGTCACCACCTTCCACTTCCACTCAGGAATGGGTAATGGCTGCAACAACCTAGCTAGATGTCCATGATCAACCTTGACCCTTTGACACTCCAAGCATTTAGCTATGTACTTTGCAATTTATTTCTTCATCCTTGGCCAGTAGTAATGGCTCTTTACTACTACCATTGTTTTATGATATCCAGGGTGCTCAACATAAGGAACATTATGAATCTCTTTCAAAATCATACTCCTCAATTCGTTAGAACTATGTACATAAACTCTATTTCTATGCAAGAGAATTCCATCAATTCCCAGTTCATAATCTTCATATTTTTGTTGCATTTTACCCTGCTGCAATTTAGTTACTAATTCTATGTATTGCAAATCAACTTTTGGAGCCTCAGAAATTTTTTCTTTAAGGTTCATCTGATACATGCTAATGGTTGTAGAATGTAGTTCATGTACTCTCCTGTTGAGTTCTTCAGCCACTTTGTTCTCCTTTCCTTTGATGTGCTTGATATCAAAGTCATATTCATAGAGGAATTCCAACCATCTACTCTTCCTAGCATTCAAAGTAGGCTGATCAAATGGGTACTTCAGACCATTATGGTCTTTCCTCAACTCAAACCTCTTTCCCATGATGTAGTGCCTCCACTTATTCAAGGTGTGCACTATGGCTGCCAACTCCAAATCATGAGTGGCATAGAGCCTTTCATGTTCTTTCAATTTTTTGGACTAAAAACATATCACATATCCTTTCTGACTAAGGACTCCTCCTAGTCCTTCTTTGCACGCATTTGTGCAAACCACAAATTCTTCATTCGTATCATAAATATTCAGAATTGGAGCACTGGTTAACAACTTCTTCAATTGTTGGAAGCTCATTTCACATTCTTCTGTCCATTGAAACTTCTTTCCCTTCCTTTGAAAATAAGTGATGGGGTGAGCCATTCTTGAAAATCCTGCAATGAACCTTCTGTAGTAGCCAGCTAGACCCATGAAGGATCTGACTTCTATCACATTTTTAGGTGTTTTCCACCCTTTAATGGCCTCAATATTTTCAGGGTCTACTGCTATCCCTTCTTCAGATATGATATGCCCCAAATAGTGAATTATGTTTTGATAAAATGAGCACTTGTTCAATTTTTCATACAGTTGATGCTCTCTTAGCACTTGCAACACCATCCTAAAATGATGCTCATGCTCTTCATATGTCTTGGAATATACAAGGATGTCATCAAAAAAGACAATGAAAAACTTGTCTAAATATTCTCGGAAAACAACATTCATTAAGCACATGAAAAAAAATGGTGCATTTGATAACCCAAATGGCACCACTGTGAACTCATAATGACCATACCTTGTCCTGAAGGTGGTTTTGTTGATGTCTTCCTCTTTAATACTTACCTAATGGTATCCTAACTTGAGATATATCTTTTAAAATATCCTATCATCCTTCAAATGATCGAAGAGATCAACAATCCTTCGTAGAGGATACTTGTTCTTTATAGTCACTTTGTCCAAATTTCTGAAATCAATGCACAATCTCAATTTCCCATCTTTATTTTTCACGAACAAGGCAAGGGAACCCAAAGGCGACACACTTGGGAGTATATAACCCTTATTCAAAATCTCTTAAAGATGCATTTGTAGCTCCTTCATCTTTGGTGTACTCATTCTCTAAGGATTCTTTGATATTGGAGCTGCTCCAGGCATTAAATTTATAGAGAAATCAATATCTCTCTTTGGAGGTAGTCTTGGTAATTCCTTGAAAACATATTCAAAATATTCCAGGACTAGATGATCCTCAAAATTTGGCACCTTATCCTTATATTCTTCCTCCATATGGGCTGCAAATATTTGACATCCCTTCCTGTAACACTTCTTTATCTGCATTGCTAAGATTTCCTGGATAGTAACTTCCCTGAGAATTCCTTGGACTGCTCTCTGATTTCCTTCATCATCCAGGAAAGTGAATGCCTTGTTATGATATTCTAATATGGCATGGTGTTGTTCTAACCAATCCATACCAATTAGGAAATCATATTATCCCAAAAACAATATGTTCAAATCTACCTTGGTACTCAGTCCAAACTACTTACCTTCTGAGGTCCACATGGTACAACTGTCAACAGTTAAGGTGGTGGCACGTGACATGTCTAGGAAGGGTCCACATCACCACTGGTGACATCATCATGCCACACCACTTCCATTCTTCGGCTTCCAGACTTCGGGATTTCAGACTTTTCACACTAGCACACTCCAATTATTATAAATGTTGAACTCCCTAACAAGCTGATCTTTCAGCACATGTCTCTTTCAATGAACGGTCCAGATTAACTCTGAAATTTTGGAGTTTTCAAACTAGCATACTTTGTTTCTCCTGAATGTCGAACTCCCGAATTGTTGTGAGATCTACGACAAGCAATCACTTGCACACATATTTGATGGTTGAGATATGTTTTTCACCATTGTGCATTACCTATTTCTCTTGGCTTGATCTAATGACTCTGAACTATTCTTTCTCAATTCCAACAACAAACACTTATCCCCGGATCTACAGTGTAGATCCTCTCTGGGACTTCGGAGCTTTGGGCTTTGTCCCCTTTCGTTCTTATAAAACATAAAATTTTCCAAAGTCGCAAAGTCCGAAGGACTTAGAGGTTAACTCTCATGCACCTTCCTCCATATATGATGGCTGGAAAGTTTGGCCTCTTCCCTACACAAATCTTACGCTTCAAATTCAAACCTTGTGGCCCAACACAATGGTTGTTGCAGATTCTTTCTCTGTTTCCATTACATAAACCATTATACCTCCTAAGATTCATAACATGTCCAAGGTATTCTCTTGAAACCCAGGGGCATTCTTAACTCATATTTTGTTTGTTTTCACTACAATTCACTCTGAAATCTATGTTTCATTAACCACCTACATGACCCATCCAGGATCATTTTCGAAACCATGGCTCTGATACCAATTTTTGACGTCCCCGACCACCAACAGGCCGAGCAACATCACTCCGTAAACATACTTTTCACTTTGATACCATTCTGTAACGCCTCTAGCCACCAACCGGTTGAGCAACGCCACTGAGATAGACTTATTTTGCGGAAATATTCACATATAAACTTAACAAGAAATAAATAAAGATAACATTTGATATTCATACACACACACATATATATATATACATATCTAACGAAATTAAACAAAAATCAATAATCTGCTCATACACTTGTTCATGTGTAAGCAACATTAACACATACATGCAACATATATATAGGCATTACTCATCAATTATAACACATTTACAAATAAACAACATACAATGAACAAAGAATTGGTACTTATGTTTTAATTGAAGTAAACCAAATGTGTGTAGACTGTCCATGAACCTCCCAGCCTTAGACCACGCTGCTCATCACTCTCAGTAGTGGTTCACCCCCAAGATGGGACTAAAATACACCAGGTAAGGGATTCCTAGGCTAGGCAGGGACAACAGGAAGTTGCACAGTACAACATGAATGATTTTCACCAAGGATCCACTTATGCCCACAAATCACAGACTCTCATTCCCCACATGCATGTCCCACCCTAGGAGTGTACACCTTCAATGTACAATAGTCCATTGGCTTCTACACCTCCCTTTTCTTGGGATTAATAATAGGCTAAGTAAGGAACTCTCAGAGCTTTATGGCTGCTACTGGACTCCCTCTAGGAGAACTCACTTTCACAACACACTCTCTCACCTCAAGAGAGTTCCTCAGAGGCCTGACAACCTGCTTCTTCTATCCATGAGCCTGACAACCCAATTCTTCAATCCCTCTCCTCCATAGATGAGCAAGGTGATGGAAGTAACATAAAATAGGACTTGGGAATGGTAATGATGGAATAATATAGAGGAAACCCATAGGGTATAGGTGTAGCAAAGGTGTCAACTCGGGTTTTTTGTAGAGGTTTGGTGTGGTTCAAGAATTCAACAAGGCGTACCAGGGTACTCGTGCTTGTTGGGTGTGTTGGTGCAAAAATGGCCAAGAGAAGACCCCAAAATAGTATGAATTCTCACTTATATTGCATGTTCCTAAGCTGACACATGGTGCTCATGAAGCAAGTTCCTCTCCATTTGGAAGTCATGTCCTTTTTTCCAAAGGAGCATAGGATATATTCATATCCCACTCACAACATTTAGAATAATAATATATTGTTATATTGGAATTAAGCTCTTAATATTAGCCCCTCATTCCAACCTCTCAACCCCCTTCCCTTACCCAGCCTAGTGTAGCTTAGTCCCCCATAACTCTTTCTTCATGGTCGGTCTACACACAACGATGCATTTTTATTAACGATCTGCATAATTACATATACAAAAGAAGACCCACTGGCCTTAGCCTCTAGGCTCTCTGGCCTAATAAACACATAGGCCTACCAGCTTATAATTACTTGGCTCACCAGCCTATAAACATCATTACATTCATACTTACAACTGGGCTCAACCTTGGTGTATTACAATGGTGGTAAACATGGTAGGTCATCTTGAGAGAGACATAACTTTTTCATACGAGCTTTGACTGACATGATTTTTTCATGGTTTGAAAGGTCTCGATGTGTCGTCGCGGGGATGAAGATATGATGGGAAATATTTAACCCCAAAAAATGTTCTTTGGTGTCCCTAAATCGCTCTAGAAGGTTCTGGACCCCGAATTTTCAAATTGGGACCTGGCACTAAAACAACCCTGCAAGTTGATTCCTTCATTTTTTTTCCACTCTGAAAGAACCAACATTGATGGAAAATAATATAATGATCCAAGCCGTATCATATCTACCTATTTAGGGAGGCTTTTGGTCCCCAAAATATTTACTGAATGAGGTGAGAAAATGTTTCCTCTACCTTCTCCTTGGATTCCCACTTTGTTTTTCCCATAAGTTTCCTTTCAACCTAACCTAACAAATGTCATGTTTCCCTTGTCTTGTAGTTCTAGACCACTTTTGTAAAACTGTTTCCTCTCCCAAATCTACCTGAGCATCTGGTACTAAATCCTTTATGGAAGGTAGGACCAACTNTGGATTACCACTTTGTTTTTCCCATAAGTTTCCTTTCAACCTAACCTAACAAATGTCATGTTTCCCTTGTCTTGTAGTTCTAGACCACTTTTGTAAAACTGTTTCCTCTCCCAAATCTACCTGAGCATCTGGTACTAAATCCTTTATGGAAGGTAGGACCAACTCCTCATCCTAATCCGATATGGAGGGATCATAGAGTTTGCGATTCTCCACATTCACTATTGAGTAAATGTGCATGTATGCGGGTCAACTAAGGTTATAGGAATTATATCTCAGCTTTTCTAATACTTCAAAAGGACCATACCACATATCCTTGATCTTTTTACCAGAACCATGTAGTACTTATTCAATTGTAAACATATTTTGTCTCGCACTCTAAATGTTCTCTCTATTCTGTGTTGGTCATGTCTAGCCTTGTACTTTTACTATGACTTATTTAGCATCTCCTCTCTCATATGATGCTCGTTGGTATCCAAAAGTGCACCCAAACCTATTCAAAGAACTTATTTGTTTCTTCCTATCTATTGATGATGTTATAACCCTATGTTTCATAGGATCAACTGGTGACTGGAAATTTTCCGTCTAGTTGTATTTTGCTTGCAAATAATATTTCATTTTGCAAATGATTTACAAAAGAAAGAAAAGAAAAACAAAACAAAAGAAAGAAAAGAAAAGAAAGAAAAGAAAGAAAAGAAAGAAAAGAAAGAGAATAAAAATAGAAAAAAGAATAAAAGAGGGTATGAAAAGAAAAATGATAAAACCTCATGCAATAAGAATGGCTTGATTCATACAGTCTAACCATGGTCAAGTCCTTTGAATTTATGCAAATAGGTTAGTGAATAAACTTGGCTAAATAGTTTAATCTTAGCCAAGATAGATAGGTTAGTGAATAAATTTGATCAAACATTTTAAACTTGATCAAATGTCCTAGGTTAGAGTAATGCTTTATCCCAATAGTCTAATCTAGGTTAATTTTGCTAGGATATTAGAGTAGGATATAGGTTAGTAGTTTTTCATTTCAATAAATGGATGTAAAGTTGGTTAAATTCTTTTATTTGAATTAAAAATGTTGTATTTTAACCCCTTGGTGACAAAAATGAAGGAAGGGGAGCAACGAAAAACCCATAAAAAACCTATATCCTAAGTTTTGGGGTGATATATTATGTTTGGTGCTTTGTGATAAAGAGTGTACGAATATCAGCGGTCCATTAGTGGGCACTCAGATCCATGGCTAACAGAAGATATCGTACCCCCCCGACCATTCTATCTTTAACGGTGGGGGGTGGGGGGGGGTCCGAGTTGGTGGTATTCTCGAGCCGATCCCTCATAACATGGCACAATATTGTTAACTCAGACCCCCCTTGACCTTTACCACTTACCACCTACCCCCTCCCTCCGAGTAAACCACCAAACCACATGCTCATACCACCTCCTCACTCTGACATCATACTCCACTACCTCTGTCCATACGTCATGCTCCACTACTCTGCCAACACATCATCCTCCCATCACTTGTCACCAGTCACATCCCATTCACCCGTTATCCACTCAGTACCCTCCACATCACCTCCATATACCCATTATCCATTCATTACCCTCCACCTCACTCTCGATATGCCTGTTGGAAAATCAATGCAGTCGGCCATGGTTGCTAGTCGACTGACTCGTCATTCGCTCCCTAATAGACTCTCGTTCATCTAATTACTCCCATTCATCTACTTAATCTCGTTTTTCCACCATTTTCAGACTGTTCACGATCTAGACGTAGCTGAAGCCACCTTTTATCCGTCCTCTTCAGTCAAAGACTACCATTAACGCCTGGTAAACACTGTTAAACAACCTTTTCCAATGTTGTAGGTATCATTCAGGTCAATGGTACCCAAATCCAAATCCTCGGAGATCGAAGATAATCCTTTCCTCCCTCCTCCTGTGGACCTGGATTGAATACCTTTGGTTGATAAAGACTACTTGATCGCAGAGCCGAAATGTGAATTTGACTTCTTTGAATTACACTTCTAGTTCAGAGACACTTTTATGGACCAGAGCGATGAGATTGGACTCTGGGAGTCCAATCTCCCACTATACCTATTCCCTCAGACATACCACTTCCCAGAGTTCACTCTAAAATGCTAGGCACACAATCTCCCTAGCCAAAGAGCCATTGTTTCTTCATCTGGTGAAAATATTTTCACCATTACCGTAGAAACGATAGACCATATGATGCAGATACCCAGAGATGAGTTCCTTTCCCCTCTTTCCATTGAAATTATGACCGAGATGTACCAGAAGATATATTTCCCATAGAGATCTGAAATCTTTGAGCTTTTCCTTCTTGAAAGTGCCTAGTTATCCAAAAAAAAA